>JAGDQP010001559.1:29657-119880 GCA_022664845.1 Lepisma saccharinum
AATAATAATAATAATAATAATAATAATAATAATAATAATAATAATAACAATAATAAGCGACAAGAAGAACTCACACAAAAGTAGGAGTGGACTTGCACTTGGAAACATATTCTTCAAACTACTGTTTGGATGCAATTATTGTTTGCCGTTAATACCGTAATTTTGAGTTTCTAATACAACTTATAGATAGGGAAACTATATACAGCGAAAAAAAAGTATTTGGACAAGTTCGACAAAGAGGAAATCAGACTATCAAACGTAAAACATGGACCATTTCGAAATTTCTTGCCCTTTTATGATAATTTTGGTACCTTAGATAGAATACTTAAGAAATAACTACCAATCGATACACCTGGAAGGTAACAGGCAACGAAAGAGCGACGACGAAGTACATTCATCGCAAAAAACAGTATTTGGACAACCCAATACTACTCTCGAAATGAATGTTCTAGGTATTTTTTTGTGTACAAGAGCAGTCTACTTAGTGTATTGAAGCAATCCACATGGTGTCAGACAAGCCAAGCTTGTTGGAAAGTCATGCTTGGATACATCATAAAGCAACGTAAACAGAGCAATTATTGCAGAATAGAATTAGTTCTGGCCAACCAAGAAAACTAACTGCCCGGAATGAAACTTACATTCTTCATCTTGTAAACAATACTCAAAGAATTAGTGCTAAAGATTTGACTACTTCACTCGACTAGAATATGTAAGTTAATGTTAGTAATTCATTGAACAATTGGGATTTAGAAGATGTGTATCCAGGGTATGAATACTGGCCACTCTATTAGTAATTACACAACTCCAAATCTTAACAGACCCTCCAACATTTTTATCAGTTAAAACAATGTTCTTCTTTCGCCACATGTCCTGATATCCATCACTACAATACAAGTTTATCTTAGTCTCATCCTAGAAAAACAATAAACTTTTTCCAAAATTCCAGGCACTCATATTGATATTTCTTGGAAAATTAGAACTTATTATTTCTGGATTCTTCTTATATGTAAGTTTTGTTTCTGATTACACATCTTCTGAATCCCAATTTTTTTGTTCACATCTATACATCTGTAACATTAACTTACATATCCTAGGCAAGTGAAGTAACCAAATCTTTAACACTAATTCTTTGAGTTTTCTTCACAGGATGAAGAATGTAGGTTTCATTCCGGGCAGTTAGTTTCCTTAGTTGACCAGAACGAATCCCCAGTAATTATTCTGTTTTATGTTTCTTTATGATGTATCTATCGGTAGAGCATGGCTTTCCAACAAGCTTGGCTATGTCTCAGTATCTTTTACCTTCCGCACGTAATTTGAAATTAAAGTGAGTAGTTCCAATGTTGTTCAACTCAATTTGTTCCCCATGCTGCTTCTTTATGCCTGATACGGTGTGGATTGCTTCAATACACCACGCAGAGTGCTCTTGTACACAAAATAATTCCTAGAACATTTATTTCAAGAGTAGTATGGGGTTGTCCAAATACATTTTTTGCCATGAATTTACGTAGTTTCCACTCTCTCGTTGCCTGTTACCTTGCAGGTGTATCGAGTACTAGTTATTTCTATACCATTCTATCTAAGCTATCCAAATTATTATAAACATGCAAGAGATTTCGAAATGGGCCACGTTTTTCGTGTGATAAGTCTGCTTTTCCTCTTTGTTGAACTTGTCCAAATATTTTTTTCTCACTGTAAGTAAGGCAGAAGCTTCTTGAACCACGCCTGTCGAGATCGAGAACCGAGAATTTAACAAAATGTCCAATAAAGCAGTAGCGCGACGAAAGGGTGAGCCGGATGGAAAGAGAACCACATTTGGGAAAGCTGGATAACTCCTCTGCATAGACTAACATTAGTTTATGTTATTTCCTAAGTTTATTTTCTAGTGACAGCAGAAACTTAGTTCTTATTAGTTAGAACATAATATCCTTTAGTTAATTTTTTTAACGTTATACAAAAATTGTTAAATTCTGTAATAGCTGTACCCGAGGAAGCCTTCATAATGACTATATCGTAATGATTATTTGGTTGTTACTTCGTAATGTAGTGACAGGATCGTATATGACGTGATAGCACAGTCTTCAAAATATACTATATAATCTGGTAGAGTCCGTTTGACCAAAGATCATTTATTATAGTGGTTGAATTTAGGAAATAATAGAGCAAACACTTATTGACGTTTTATCGACACCAGTTTATTACAAAAAGTTCCAATATTATATGACATACAAGTAATTTACTGTTATTAATAAGAGCGTCCCAAACGCGGGCTCTGTAATGATCAGACTAGTGGTTCACCTCTTTTGCAGTGATAACTTTGACTTAGATATTTTGGAAAGAAAGGAGATTGTTTGGAGAATGGATACTAACTCCAGTCCAAGTTAGCAAGGTATAGGTATACCTACTCCATTGCAAGTCGGGAGTTAGGAGAGAGTCCTGACTTCAGTCCAAGTCAGGTAGGTGGAGGTGACCATTTTTCGGAGCGAAGAAGTGATACTTTTAAGGTTCATGACTGGCCTTTTATATCCCTTTTTGTGGGCGTATTTTTATTGTTTCCAAGTCTTACCGCTTGGTGTTAGTGTCGTCTGCTTCTTGTGGTGCTTATGCAGCATTATGTAATGCTTGTTATCTGTGGTTTGTTTAGATTGTAGTCAAGTTGACATACTGACCCAATGAACTACATCCCGTTACAATATATACACTATTATATGTGCTTTGTTTATGAATATACAATATTTGGCAAAATCTGAATTGGATTTGTATCATATGTGCCTTCTTAGACCCTCACCTGGAAACAAAAAAAATAAAAAAAAATCTGAATGGGCCTCCCCAAAGTTACAGAGAAATCGACGCCCTTGGATATACTTGTGTACAATCTGGGGCCACACAAACGAAACAAGATTACATAATTATTACAAAAAAAAGCTATTAGAATAATGTATGGTTATCAGTTGTATCATCCCAGTAAGAGTTTGTTTTATGAAACAAATATTTTTCCGCTAAAAGTATTGCTTAAAATTCATTCATGTATCTACGTTTATAAAGCACTGGGTGGAAATATGCACAGTAATTTACTGTTAATAAAAAGGAATGAAGTGCATGGATATAGGACCAGACAAATAGAGCAAATCAGTATTAATAACATTAAAACTTCTACTTATGGTACAAATGGTGTTAAATATAATTTATATCAAAATTATAATACTTTACCTAAACAAATAAAGACCATAAAATCTCTTCCCAAATTTAAAAATGAAGTAAAAAAATACTTTTGGAAACTTTTTACAGATACATAAATTCTTTTATCAAAATATTACTGAGAACTTTTATAGATACAGAAAAAGCCTTATTAACTTATTTTCAAATTATTACTTTTAGAACAGTGTTACCATCTAGAGTATGCCCCTCAGTGTGAGCCTATACGCTCGTTGGGGTCCATCATGTATTTTATTACTAATTATGTAATGGTAATATTTACGACCTTTCATTTGAAAGAAAGAACTTCTCAATCGGATGAGAAATGGCCGAGAAACTCTCTTTCAAGGAATATACACTTCCGCCATTTTGAATCCAATATGGCGACTAAGTGATCAATAAACGAGTCATGTGACCAAGAGATTTTACATTTTACCGACATCTGAAAAAAGCTTATGAAATCTAATTGAGGATACACTTAAGTGCACACGAAACCGGAAACTCCATGAGTATTCAGTGCAAATCGAAATACTTGCGTCTCTGGTTTATACATATTTATATGCAAGACGATTGAGCAGAATCGTTCACTAAATATGAATTTTTGTTGCTCGATTTGTTTGTCCTGTACTGTCCTCAAACTCCAACTAATCAGCTATCTATCTTGAGATTACATGGCAAAATAAACACTCCAGGAAGTTCAAGGTAAAGCATTGCTGAAACACATGAGAAAGATGATGAAATAAGAGACGATGGGTGTTTTTAAGGCCATTCTTTTAGTTGTAATAGATACTGAAAATTAAAAAAAGAATGCTAGAAAAATCCTTAATATGCCAAAATGTAGCTAAGAGTAATTTTTAAAGTTAATGCAGTTTTGAAAATTAGTAAGATCTAGTCAAAATTATAATTTTAAAAATATTCGGCTGAAATTAAAGGTTGAAGGACTGTAATGGTCTAACCGACTTTTCAGTCAAACTAAAAAAAAAATCAGAATGTTACAATAATCTAGTTTTACAATGCTGCATTCTAATAAAATTATTGGAAGAACATTTCTAAGTATTTTTTGATTAAATATTTTTGGAAACTGAAGGGTTTCTGATTTCTGTTATTCACGTTTCATTCAGCTAGTTTTTTGACTTTTTCCAGGCAACTGAACGAACATTTTAAACGGTGTAACTGATTCTCTACTTTTGTTCAATGTTTGCTGTATAGGCGATTACTAATATTAAACTTTAATAATAATAATAATTAGTGATGTATTTGAATTATTTTTCAGTCAGATTTGATATATTTGGTGTGATTTTATGAGCGAACTTTTATTAAATATATTTTATTTATTCTCAGCTCGAGTGATATATTTTGGTCTTCAATGGATGTATTGCTACATAGCATTAAAATTGGTGTGCTAATTCAAGTCTAAACAATACTTTCCCTAAAATTTGCTCGATTAGTCGTCGCGTGAAAATTGTTTTATTCTATGTCACCCGTACTTTTTCAATATCCAGTAAGAATTCTGATCAACTCCTGCAAGAAATATGAAAATCAAAAAACTGTTTTATTCTATGTCGCTTAAAGTTACAGAAAACATTCATTCTGTTTTATTCTGTCACTGCCTAATAAGCTGTCGGTGACTATTGTATTATTCTATGTCATTAGACTTTTGTATTTGTGTAATATTTGTTCTATTCTATGTCCTTGTCAATGCGATTCACCCTACATGTCACGTGACAAGATGGTTGTCAACAGTACTTTTTACAGAAAAAGGCTGCAATAAGAGCTGCATTGAAATCTTTTATTGCAAACGTAAGTAATGACGCTAATAAGTGGTTGTTTTATTATTGCTATTCTTGTCAAACGAAGCATGTCCTTTTAAGTGAAGTACTTTGTAGATATAAAGAAGAATATTAGGTCTATTACAGCATGGAGAGTGTTTCAAATGATGCTATGATAATGAAATGTACTTAATCACCACTGTTAGCTTGGGTACACCCAATGGCAGCGATGTGGACCCTTACTTTGTCCATAGTAGTAGCAACGACGAGGATGACCAGCATGTTGGACCTTCTAATGGCTGCCACAAATAGGCATCATCTTTGCTGTTTCAGAAAATCTGACGTTACTTTCAACATAGGTAGAATAGAAATATGCCTAGGCTAATGCAGTTTCTGAGAGTTGTGGTTTAAAGGTTCACTCCATCAGGCTTTTCCTTCCACCAAGTCTGAGAAAAATGTTGCATTACTATTTCCTATTCAGTATTGAAATGATTACATTCGTTGAAAGTACCGTCAAATCAGTCTTAAAAAAAATCGGTCTTAAAGTCTGTGGTTAATTTGAAATAAAACTCAGCTGTGAAAATAACCAGGGGTCGTAAGACTCAATATCTGTTATGATCATCACAAACAGTTCTAGAAATATTCGGTGTTCTAAATAATATCTATAAAAGCAATTTTAATTTTAATTTTATTTAACTGGCATACCAGAGTTAGGAAAATTAGTTATATCACGTATTTCCATTCAGTGCAGTCCAATTCAATATGTCCGTAGACTTACCGAGTCGCCGTAGCTTAGTGGTAGAGCGTTGGTGTGGCATTCAGGATGTCGTCGATTCGATCCCAGCGGCCGACCATTCTGACTAACTTTTTTTCCAGGGTTTCTCCTTAGTCACATCAGGAAAATGCCTGTATGGCCCATTCAACATAATCCCTGCACGACACCTTCCCGCATCTTCTCCCCTCCCTATTATGGCCTGGGTTTTAGATGCCTAAAGGTCATAAATAAAATTCAAATTCAAACGCAGATTTGTAGCGACAGTCCCATTTCTTTGTTTTTGAGCAGGCACACTTTTTAATCCCAATACAATCTTTAACAGTACTGTTATTGTAATTTGTTAATTTTTTGTTTTTCCCTTGCTATGAACATTTAGTTTTCAATACAAGACAAGACCGTGTTTCTTAGCTTCATTTTATTTATACTGAACGGATATCCTGACAAAACATTTTGTTTTAGTGTCTTTAAAAAAATATTGATGAAAAGATGAATGGTAATTTTAAAAAAATCTATGGTGCTTGCGAAGGATGAATGCATTACACTTCACCAATTCACTCTAAAAGAATATAAAAACTTGAAATTCTGAATATCATGCGCATTTTGACAATACTTTCGTCAATACTCAAGTACAATGGCGTTTTTGTATGACATGGAATAATTTTCAAAACCTTTCTAAGCGGATGAGAACCTAGTCGTTCTCTTCTTCTTAGGAGACTCAACCTGTGTTTTCATAAAATTATTTTATGTCAGTTCTTTTTTTCTACAATTAACTACAACTATACAAGTCCGGATTTCTTTTTCTTAAGGAAATGTTTCTACAATGGATGTACTTTCATACTATATCAGCAAATGTTTTATAATTCTGAACGGTTTTGCAACAATCTGTAAAAAAGAGGGAAGTTGACATAGAATAAAACGATTCTCACGCAACGAAGTATAAAACATATTAGTTAACATGTACGATACCTTAGAGAGTAGATAACATAAACCTGTTACTTTTACACGAAAGTATATTGTTTTGTGGATTTAAGTACACCACTTTCACAGAAATTGATCTGCGTCTATTTACAAGTAAATTGCTACTATTTCTTTTTCAGTTGCATATAGATAATACAGATAATATGCGAAATTACAGTGTTGGAGTATAAATAATTTGAGAAATTAAATGATTATACAATACCTATTCGTTCTCATCCACTTATGTATTGCTCATTACTCATATATGCCTCATTCATTTACTCGTTATCCCTCGTCAGCATATCCGTCATTCGGATAACGTCTTTCATCTTACTGATTTTATGTACCTGCATAAATAGATATAGAGAATCAGGATGAAATTTTATCCTGATTTTGCTTTCGTTATTCTGAAGTACCGGTATGAGAGCAAGCGAGTGAGTGAGAAAGAAAAATGAGAGAGAGAGAGATTGAGTATGATGGTGAAAGTTTGAATGAATGAGGAAGCGAACGAATTTGTTATTCTGAGCTTGCGAAGGAGTGAATTGTGATTTGGGACTGTGATGAGTGGGAGAGTAAGTTCAAGAAAAATGACTACCTCTGGATTCAGTTGTCGTCCTTAAATGGAAAAGCAACATAATAAATGAAGCGACGGAGTTTCCAGTGTATATATCTTTTCTCGTCATAGCAACGAGATCAATGAAAATCCCTAAACTACGTCAGCACTGCTTAGTATTATAACGCATGTGCTACACATTCATTTTTTCACTTTAAAATTACGAATTTATTCAAGTTCAAATGATGATTAAATAATAAGCTGCTCATTTTTATAAAAAAATTCTGTCTTAAAGTGAGAACCACTATTTGGAACCTGATAACACAGTTTCGCAAGGCGTAATATATTCACCCTTATTTTATACTTGATCTCAGGGAGAAAGAAGAATTTGGAAACTTCTTCTTGGCTTTTTATGAATGATTTCACTTCTTAAGAGCAAAGATGATTCACAGTGTAGACAATTTTTTTTGTCCGTAATTCTGTAAAGAGTTCATTGTTTTCGTTTCTTCCAAGTAACTATCGCAAAAATTTGTGAAATGAGATTAGTTTTATGTAAGACTTAAATCTGAGGGTTAAGATATCTAGAGGTTTTAAGATTAGGAGATCTCAAAGTTGAGACATCTAGGGGACGCATGTATTTTTTATACCTATGTTCATTTTGCTGATATCTACGGGCCAGAAAGGCAGCTGACTTAAGTTCGTTTCATATCTGAGGGATGATACTCAACTTCGAACATTCGTCTGGAGACAGGAAAGGTGGAAGTACCGTCCACGATATCTGTACAAATAAAATAGTAGCATTCGTATTAGGAAAACTATGGGAAATTTCAGCCAATAAAGTTGATAGGATAATTCAAAATTGCATGCTGATGCAAAGTGCTAGACCGTAACTAATAGGCCGTAGAGATTGGGTAGCAGAGGACTGCCCTTTTATCATAATGCCTTAAAACGCTTTGATACATTTCCTTAACAGTTAAATTGTTGCTACATCTGCTAGGAAAATATTTTGGTTATGACAATTACAAACAATGATATTTATGGTTAAGCTAGCTGTGCCATTGCTCTATATATAATTGTCCCTTACATTACGGTGAACAAGTTTGGTATTTACACGACATTCCTCCACGCTGTAAATATAAATCCATGATTAGTTTATTAGAAAGGCATTAGGAAACCGAACCAATGCGGTTCAGTGGTGACGTCGGATAGGCATGGAAGAGACAGTCCGGGTTGGGGTCCCGCTCACGCAGGTAACATTCACTGAGTTTTTCAGGATTTTCCTAATTCCTACAAATTGAATATCGGCATGATAGTCAAAATATAGGCTTTGGGGAATATTTTCCACATCGTTGATCTCTGAAGCGTGCTCGTCGAAGAACGTTATCCCTTCGACATGTGACTTGCATCACACACACACACACACACACACACACATATACAGAGAGAGAGAGAGAGAGAGAGAGAGAGAGAGAGAGACTTTAGTACCATTTTTGACTGAAAAACTTTACGAGACATTCGTGTAACGATTTACGTGACATTGAGGGATAGAAATGGGGAAGATGCGAGAGAACAGCGTTCTTCAAATTTTAGGACACACTTAGTTAAGTATTTTTTCAACCTTCTCGCGTTCAATGCAATCCCAGCTAGGATTGTAACGAATTTCAAAGTGCTGTGCTCTCGGTGGCCGGTTAGTGTTCTGATTAACGTGTTGGTTCGTCCAACACCAATTTTCTCGTAATTTTACTTCTTTTGCTTGTCTAAAAATAACATTTTTATTTCATCCTATAAAGAATTGCTTCACTTTTAATTTATTTCGAATTTTTTTACGTTCTGCAAGTTAAGTTACATTAGATTAGGTCAGGTTAGAAAAGTCAGTTTTGATATTTTTTCATTAATCACTTACTCCCAGTTGGGAATCTTACTGCCCCGAGAACGTCGTCCTACTTCTACACATTCGAGCAAAAATATAATTACAATTATATGTTCGGATAAAGTTTGACGACCGCCGCCTGCTACGTAGGAAAATACTAGACACGTTGTAGCTCCCAAACTGTCTTTGTTCCTAAGACCAAAATCCCGACAAACGAATAACTACTGGTGCAAGTTTCAATTGTACCGCAAGTGCTTTATTACTTGAACAAACATACTCATAGGCATTAGTTAACCGACCAGTCATCTAAAGCTTGCAGTGACTTCCAGCGGTGTGTATATCAACAAACAATAACATGCCACTAATAGACATTATTACATCCTACACCAATTATATATGCGATTCTGCAGACAACACATTGCAGGTAAAACAGTTGATTAGTATTCACCAACATTTCACAAAAGGACATGTAACAAACCATCACTAAGCATAACAACACAGAATATATAAAGAATACATTCCTTCCCAAAAGAACAAGGGTATTGCTTATTCAAAATTCCCGCGGTTGACATCACACTATAGCATCCTACCCCAGCTACTTCGATTTAACATCCATATAAGGCATTATATAAGTCATGGCTAGGTCGTCATTCCCGTCTGTGAAGAGCTGTAAAACAATCTCTTTGATTTTATGAAAATCTAGATTACCATAGACACGTTGAAGGCCAACTTTCCCTAAATATTCCTTCAATTTGGCATCTGGACCTATCCTAGTTTCCTCCTTATGGGCTCTTTTCTTTTTCCTTCTTTTACCAATCTCTTGATCATCTGCAGTAGGCAAGATTATTTTGGTTTCAAACCTTCCGAAGAGGATGATGCTACTGTGCTATCTCTAGGTTGTGCTTACAAGTCTTCATTAATAAAATGTTCAACTTCACTACTTCCAATATTGCTTTGATGGACATCGATACTGTCAGTCACATTAGACTGGATTGGTTCCGTTTAAAAAAATCCATTAATTGGGACACCTTTTGTCGATCAGATACGTTTACGTGCGAGGCATTGGTATCAAAGGCAACCTTAGCTATACTTTCCTCTTCTAAAGTAACTCCTGTATCCTTAACAGAAATCTTTAAACAAACCTCAGCATTATTGTTTTTTGAACTATCTTCCACGTCAATGATAGACACAGTATTCACGTGTTCGCTCTGTTCTCTGTAACTTTCAGAATCATAGACTTGAATAACATCTTCTCTATTACATAAACTAACATTGTCATTTTCAGTAACTACGAAGTCACCCTTGAACAAATCTGTCTCTTCTACTGTGCAGTGTTAGATTTTCATTTGGTCATATATTTTCGTTGTTCGATAAAGCTAGTTTCTTGGTATTGTCCTCACTTAAAATTGTTGGGCACGCTGTATGCGTGCCGACACCATACCAATTAATTTCATGTCAACTGAATAATCTTAAGCAAAATCAAGAATGTATTGACCCCATCTGATTGACTCCGCAAGATCATGTAAATGAAATCATATCGCTGATATGTTATTTAATAAAAACATATTAGTGAGATTTATATGCAACGCTGTCACATAATATTTTAATGCTAAACGCAAGTGGCCGTTTCTGTAACTATTATTTCCTTTTTTCTTGATCTGATTTGCAATAGTGTAGAACTGGGGTACAATATTTAAATTCAGAGCTGTTTTTGACATATCCTCTGTATCCATATGCTCTAAAAACATTTGAGTTTGAGTTGACGTGATTAACTATTGTCTGGTAGAGTTTTCTGACTCACTATTTCGTAAAGGATATTCCACTTGAACACCTTTATCTACGAACCATGGAATTGTATTCCGTGTTATCTTTAAATCATTTAACCCATTACGCAATTCTTGAATTTGCTCTTGGGGATCAACTTTCAATTAATTGAATTTGAACTGAAACCGCTCACCGTTTTTAAATTGTCAGAATAGGTCGTTCTGACCCAAAACCTAATATGGCAAGGTATTATTGGTGATTAGGAAGTTCCTGAAAAAGAGTTTGTCCTGGAATTTGACATACAAGGATAACTTGCCGACCACTGAAATAGATGAACCGTTAATAAAAAATATCTGTCTGTCCAACGGAATCATGTCACTTCCAAGAGTGTTTACTAAGTGCAATGATAACATGTTATCGATGGCGTCAGAATCAATCCTAAAGGGAATTTCATATTTACCTAAGAACAGTTTGATATCTGAGCCGTCACAATAACAATCATCTTCAATATAATCCTTAATTCCTAGAATATCATCAAGGAAGGTAGGCCTTAACAAATTTAATTCTTGAGTATCTGTATATTGTTGCAATGAATGTTGCGGAGGCTGTTGAGACTGATCGAGGTCTTTAAACGTAGAGTAAGTGTTGCTTTTAAAGTGTCCTTAAAGATGACAAACATGGCAATACTTTTCTATGGCTAGACATTTACCGTACATCTCGGACAAGTAATTAACTTGGGCGTTGAGTTAACAAACGTACAAGTTCTCTTTCTATCACACCTGTCAAAAGTATCTGATACTTTGTGAAAGGTTTCATCATGACTGTATCTAACTTTCATTGCTTCCACATCGAGACTTACTTGCTCCACAATTGATGACAACTCCACAGCTTTGTCAAACGTTAACTTGGTTTCGGAAAGCAAGCGCTTTCTGACTTTGTAATCAAATAAACCAAGAACAAATTGGTCCCGCAACATCGTGATAGAGAAATCACCATAGTCACATTTTGTAACTTGATTTCTTAATCTGGCTACAAATTGCTGTTCCGACTCATGTTAATATTGCTGGATTTTATGAAATCGGTAACGCTCAACGATCTCAGAATGTTTCGCTGTAAACAAGGATAGCAACTTTTCCTTGATTTATGTGTACGTCAGACTACTTAGCTCTTGTGGCAAACATGAAGTCTTTAACATTTCATAAGCTTTTGGTCCAACTATTGAATAAAAAAGACTTAGTTTCTGATCGTCTGACACCTTATGTCCCTTATACATATGTTCAAAATAAGATAATATTTGGTTCTTGTACGTCCAAAGGCTCGAAATGAATACTTGCTCTCAGCATGCTGATTTTCTAATTACAGATTCCAGAAGCGTAGGCCGACTGCGCAATCTGCTACGTAGGAAGTTACTAGACATGTTGTAGCTCCCAAACTGTATTTGTTCCCAAGACCAAAATCCTGACAAACGAATGGTTCAAGTACTTTATTATTTGAACAAACATACTCATAGGCATTAGTTCACCAACCAGTCATCTAAAGCTTGCAGTGAGTTCCAACGGTGTGTATATCAACAAACAATAACATGACACCAATAGACATTATTACACCGCCTAGTTCAAGCCATGAGCCTTCTGAAAATCCTTTCGACCCCTGGTAATACTCTAATAGCACTTGCAACCATTTCGGTTCATCGAAAATTTCCATTTGGTTGAACAAATTGTCGCAAAGGCGGACATTTAACTGTTTTCTGAACATCATAAAAATGTGCGATTGGATATGCATTTAATATTAAGTTGTTGCCATTACTTAACACATATTTAACACTATTTTTGAATTATACTTGAGTTCTTTTATTGAACTGAATGAGCAATAACAAGTGAAATAAAACTCCTCCAAGGTTTTTGGACCAATGATCACCAATTTTTGTACAGTGACAATAATTGTGATGGAGAAGGTTTTTAGAGCAAGATTTTAACGAAAAGTTGTATGGTCCATTTCACATAACGATGTACGGAGGGCCACTTAAGGCTTTCATTGTACTGTAATACTAAAACAATTATCGTTTTCATAGTAAAGAGACTAAATTAATACTTACATATTCAAGCATGAGTACGAACGACTGATCCGCATGTAGTCACCCACTCACACTTCATATGACGATGTACGGAAATCACCTTAAGGTTCTAACCGTATTAGAATGTTAACTCATTTACAGTTTCCATGATAAGTGGACTGAATTATTAAATACATATTTGACCACCACGCAGAAATGACTGATCCGATTGCAGCCAAATTTCACATTATGTGTTGAGGAAGTCCCCTTAGCCGTATTAGAATGTTAAAGTGTTAACCGTTTCTATGGTAAACATGCTCAAATAGACAGATGTGTTAATCAAAACTTTGTAAGATCCTCTAGAGAAGATGAATTAACACACAAGAGATGTTACCGGTATCACGTTAAAATAATAACCATTGCCAAGCTAACGAGACATTTTTTAGTAGTTATGTTTGTGTATCATATTAGAATGGTTAAACCAATTATCATCAAACTTGTTATGATTATGTAGGAATAAAACGTTAACGTTTCAATTAGAATAGAGTGTAAAACTATTTGTCGTTTCTATGGTAACGAGGTTCAATTTTTCGTCACATATTTGCACACCAAGTAAGAATGACTGAATCAAATCCAATCAAACACGTTGGAGTACCTTTCGTCGGTAGCAATATTTCCCCATAACTTATACATGATGGAGTCTTAAACTATACTTTCACTTTTGACTTCTGCTTGATGTCAAGTGAACTACTTCCAAAACATTTAATTAAATATCGTCTTCTCGCTCATCTCAATTTTGCAGACATCGCCAAAGATGAATGTAGTCTAGTTATAATGTAGCACTGGAGATAAGAAATCTTACTTTCCGTGGTAAATTTTATTTCCGGGAAGAGCCAAACATCACAAAGCGCTAAGTAAGGTGAAAATAGTGGGTTTGCACGATTGGTAATTGATGTCAGGTTCCGGCTCAGCTTTTTTCCTTCGAACAGAACCTGTAACAATTGCAGTCCTCGTTAATCGTTCGTACCTCTTCCATAAACTGTGATGGACTATTTGAATTGTTAAATGGTTATCCCAACGTATGTATTATAATACATATGTTTATTACAGAAATCTAATTCATTATAGTTGCATTTGTTTTCACACACGTATTGTCATTACTACAGATTCTCAAAAATTACACTATGATAATATTTCAGAGCTTGGCCCCTTTCGTCAAGCACAAAATTAAAGTTACACGCTGTCGTTTATTTCCTTTCAAAACACACTATACCGCTCTCAATACATGTGGAGGATGAGTAAGAAGACTGTGTTTATAATATTTGAATGCTAGATTTCTCATACCAATTTATATGTGCGAAGTTTATTGATATTGTTCTTTTCATCGTAAAATGAACAATGAATGTTTTTAATAAACGACTTATCCAATTTGTAGTTTCAAAACCACAGTAAATGGAAATGCAGGTTATAATTCGTATGCATATGCGACGTTGAAGTTAGCATACGATTACCCCGTGCGGATATAACTGCATGTAGTATAATCGAAACTAACCCACTTCCGAGAGGATAGCTTTGGCTAATCTATGGATTACGTCCTGGAGTGAATCAATCTATTAAATACAACCTTATCACGCTAATCTCTTACTAAGCTACGTTGATATATAAGCTACATTGTTAACAATACAATACTCTCCTTTAATCTGAGATCAAACTTTTTTCAGAAAACAATGTCCACAATTTCTCAAAGTATTTAATTCGTCACCAGATTCGTTTTTAATTTCTGTGCGACATTAGACTAAAACCTCAGCACACTCCTCAAGAACAAGAAGAATCTTGTAACTGGTCATTATATTAGTGAACGAGTTCTTAAATTAACTTTTTCAATCACTAAGTTTAACTAAGACATTTTTCAATAATTTAAATTTTCTTCTTGTAATTTAAGTTTTCTCCTTTAATATTTAAATTTTCTCCTTTCAACGATTTTAAGTAACAATAGGACAGCCGTATTATAATTAAATTAATAAAAGCTATTTGTTTTTTTGTTGTATAAAAATAAGCGACTTGCAATAAGTTAATGTTTTGGTCACCAGAGAGCAGTGTTAGAAAATTTCAGAGTCATCTACTGTAAGTTTCGAGAACTCGCTGAGCACAGCAATTGGAAATCTTCCGACAAATAGATAAATGCATAGAAACTGGCTCAAAAGAATTAATAGGGGCCGCGGTTGCTCAACGGTAAGGCGCTCATCTCTTGTGCTTACGATCGTCGGTTCGATTCCGGTTCATGCTTTGTGGGGGTTGTGGTGGACAATCACCGTGTGCGTGTGTTTTCTCAAGGTTCTCCTGTTCCCCCCCATTTTTTCCATTCCATCATCATCCATCCGATCTGAGCCAAAGTTGCTTAAAGGTCTTTAAAAATAAAAAATAAAAATTAAATTCAAAACAAACAACACGTAACAAAAACGTGTTTTTAGATTTTCACAACGTATGTCTGCCATTTTACTAATAAAACTCTTTTTCGGAAATTCGTCGTGTTTATCATTTTAAACCCGACGATTGTTTCATCAGTCGTGCTGCTCACATTGTCAGTGAATTTGGTTTGACGTTAAATTACAATTAAAATTATATAGTTTATACAATCGTCGGTTTTAAAATAATGAAACACAACGAATATCCAAAAAAGAGATTTATTAGTAAAACAAGTAACAAAATGTATTTTAAAATAAACAGTTTGACAATAAAGTGATAAATAAATCCGGATAGCACATTCTTTGCTTAAGAAATATAATAATACTCAAGTTACAAACCTAACTTAGTATTATACATGCACTAAAGTTGCCTGTTTCCATTATAATGGTACTAAGTGCAGTTATGAATGTATTTATGTGTAGAGGGAGACACGCTGATATATATATATATATATATATATACTTACGAGTTTCGGTTTTTAAGGGAGGGAGAAATACGATCAGTGAAAATTGAGGTTTCGCGTGTCTATTGAAGTCAGACAGAGACATTATTATGTAACGAAGAAAACCAGGACACGCCTTACTGAAGATACCGTGTTTACTTCACTGCTGCATATGGTTATTGATTATTGTGACAGTGTGAGAAGAAAAGGGAGAGAGAGAGAGAAAAAGAAAGAAAGCGGGATATACAGAGAAAGAACGACAGACAAATAGAGACATAAGAAGAAAGAGAAACGAGAGGAAGAGAGAGAGAGAGAGAGAAAGAGAGAGCAAGCAGGCGATAAAACGCCATTTACTACTTGTTTTCGAGTCCGACTGGAGCTGTTTACTACTTACATAGGTATCTAAATATTTAATAAGACATAGCATCTCTATTGTTGATGATTCCCTTGCTATCTCTTTCATACGCACACAATAGAAGGACAAATTTAATTTGGACTCCATGCCTTGAACACCTTTTTCCTACACTACACACTGTCTGCGAAGGAAATACTTCCCAGATAATTACTGTGTTTTTATTTTGATTTCTTAATCTCATTACAAGATAGGGAATAAAATACGAAAAACCTTCAACATACGCACACAGCACAGGATATCCCAGAAATGTCCAATTAAGTATCCCAACGTGCTTAACATTTCCAAGAACATTTGGCAAAAAATATGGAGTCTTAACATGTGCTTCTAACAAGGTAACTATACCTTGAGTGGGGGATTGCGTTAATTATATCTGCAATTAAATCAATATATTATATATATCCTATTGCAGTCAAGAAAAAACTTTGCGCCCGTGCTTCTAAAAGGAGTTACAGTTACGAAAAGGAATTATGCTTACAGAAAGAAATTTCGCCACTTTTCACCAAATTCTTGATAACCATGTCAAACTAAGAATAGAAGTATGTAAAACACATTATTGTGTATTGTTTAGTAAAAGGAAAAACAAATATATGTAGTTGTTTTATTTATAGAAAAGTGCAAAATTGGACTGCAATATAGAGACTCGATTGTGTGCAGCAGAAACTGGATAGAAATTTATGAAATGTCAATACATCGTATAATAATCTATGTTTGCTATGAGTTTCATCTTTCGCTCTTGGGCGACCCCAAATTACGAGCCAAAGACAAAAATTGGGAAAATTCTACTTTTTGAATCGAATGTGGTCTCTTTCGAACACACGTTCTGCATATGCATGGACAAGCGTAAACTCGTGTTATGAGAAAAGTTATACCCAGCCAATAACACATCAAGAGGTGTAATATAAGAACTGTAACTTGTCTAATATCATGAGTTGATACTTGTCCATACATATGCAAAACTAATGCTCGAACGAGACCAAATTTGATTCAAAAATTAAAATGTCGTGATGTTCAATTCTGACACGAAATTGTGGCACGGCTAACGAGCAAAACAAAAAACTTAAAACATAGATTATTGTGCGATGCATTGACCATTGTACGCTTTGCAAGCTTTTATGCATTTTAGCTGCACACAATGAAGTCTACATTTTGCAGTCAAAATTTGCACTTTCCTTTAAATTAAACAACTGCATGCATTTGTTTTCTTTTCCATTTTGTAAACGATGTAAACTAGTGTTCTACGTATCTCTACTTTTGTTTACATTCTTACCAAGAATTTGGTGAAAAATGCGCTCTAGCGATATTACTTTCTGTAACCATAATTCTTTTCATGCTACGGCGCTACTCCATTTTATAACCATAATTCCTTTCAGAAAAATGGACGCAAATGTATTTTCCAGTCAGCAACAAGATATGTGTAGTTGATTTCATTGCACGTATAATTAACGAAATCCTCCCACTCAAGGTATGGAAGTTTACATTGTAAATGTATTAAAAGGTTATTCAAAGTTTGAATTCCCAAAATGTCTGTAAATATTCTGAGAATAGCCCGAAAGGAGAAGGTCTACACACATCTAGAATATCCCTAAACATCTCGGATATCCCAAGGAACATCTTCAGAATAAGCAGTCATTCAAGACATTCAAATAATTGTAGAGTGTTCTACGCATATTCCAGGAATATATTATTATATTAACTAACTTACTCTGTGTCTTAGGAAACTCGCAAGTTCATCGCCGCAGTAACAAACGCTTGCCATTGGATTATATCGTGGGCAACATCGAGCCAGTTTTCATCACGAACACCTACTTCTCGAAGATCTATTCTAATATTGTCCTCCCAACAACGAATAGGTCTTCCCAATGGTCTCCTTCCATCCGGCCTTCCAACTAGGATAGAATATAATCTTCGTTTTTCCCCCATCCGAGCTACATGGCCTGCCCACCTTAGTCGTCGCAATTTTATTATTTTTACAACATCTGGTGAGTCGTACAGTCCATGGAGTTCTTCATTATGCAGTCTCCTCCATTCTCCAGTCATTTCATCCAGTTTCGGCCCGTATATCTTTCTCAAAACCTTATGTACAAACACACGTAATTTATGTTCATCTGCTAGGGTTCAACTCCAACTTTCGCAACAGTAAAGTATTACCGACTTATAACCGATCTGTATATTTTCAATTTCAATTTCCTTGTTTCTAGACTGAATAGAAACATACGTTGCCCGCTAATAAGCGACGTTTTATTTCTTCGGTGACCTCATTTTTTATTGTTACGTATGCTCCAAAGTATTGAAATTTGGTTACTTTCTCTATGACGTCGTCCGTAATTCTTATGATTTTATTTCCTTCATTCCCTGTGTTTCGGTTTGTTATCATGTATTTTGTTTTATCTATGTTTTACATGTAGACCTATCTCAGCGCACGCTTCTACTAAGACATCGTTGTTGCTTTGTAGTGCATCTATATCGTCCCCTATTAAATCTACAACATCCGCGTATACAAACAGTTGATTCAAACCATTCAATGATAATCCCTTTTTGTCCCGTTTAAGTTTTAAAATCGCATATTCTAACGCAAAGTTAAACAGTAATGGTGATCGCCTTGCGAATCTTGAAACTATCTGACATATTACCTATCCGTACTCTGTTTATGGGGTCGCTGAGACACATCTTCACTAGTTGAAACAGTTTTTTTTTAAATTCCAAATCGTATCAGGATACTGTATAACTTTTCCTTTTTGGTAGAATAATATGCTTTCTTAAAATCAATGAATATCTGGTGAACTGTCTCATTGTATTCCCATTTCTTCTCCCAAATTTGTCTCAAGGCAAAAGTCTATTCCAACGTGGATCTATTTCTTCGAAATCCACATTGGGGATCTCCAAATATTTCATCTACGTACTTTGTAACAGGTTGGAAGTAACGAGATTCCGCGGTAATTATTATTATATCCTCAGGACATTTCCAAATCCCCCACCGGGATGTTCCCAGTATATTCCTAGAATTTAGCTGTGCTGTGTGAGTAGAAGTTTCTAGTTGTACAATTAACGCAGAAAAGAAAATGCGCATTAATGTCTGTTGGCGATTTGAATGCGGAAATGAAAACTGATAAACCACTAATTTCAGTACCCAGCTCCCATCCACTGATTATGCGTCACTGACGATTTCGAACGTTTTCTTTAGTTTCATCGGACCAGTGATTTTAACATGGCCTTCAAAATAAGGACAGTGTGGAACTGTAAATATAAATCGTTGGTATAAGAAAACCATTTTAGCCTTAGATGCCTAAAGGCCGTAAATAAAATTAATTGAAATTATTTTTTTTAAACAAAAAAAAATTAAAATAAATAAATAAATTAAATAAAGTTTTTGTTTATTAAGTTATTAAGTTTTATTAAGTTTTTGTTTCTCATAGTTTTTCGTACAGATTGTATTGATATCTGGGGAAGGGTGTGGGAAAATTCTAGGTGGAATGAGAAGGTGTAGACGAGGCAAAATCCTCTCCTCCGTCCTCATGTGACTTTAGGCTATCTATAAAATATAATAATAATACAAAATTATTTTTAAAATAAAATAATATAAAATAAATTTAAAAGCAATGTCGCTAGTGAAGGACATTTTACGTGACATTTTCAATATTTTTACGTCTTTTAAAATTGTTTATTCACATTTAGGCAAAGAGAATAATTTGATATATAATGAAGCAGTTAATATGTAAAACGGTAAAAATAAGTTCCATGTAATGTTACATAGTTACGAAATGCAAAGATTACTTGGAAATACAAAATATTGCACGAACTTTTCATTATAGCTCATATATTAATGCCAGACCATTTTCCTTATACTTAATGGACAAATCTGTCATTTGGCATCATTTTTCATATAAAATGTTGACATCTTGAACAACACTTCGGAGTGTTTACGGAAATGAAAACCGACACGAGGAGGAAGCAAGTTATAATATGAATTTGCATCTACTCCGTGTATGCAAATGCAACTGTGAACGAAGTCATTCGTCATGCACTAGTCTATGATGATAGATTACATCTTCTGGACAAGTTCATTTCATACGTGCTACGACCAAGCGGTCAATACGAGACCAATGCTTGTACTGTATAATTAATCTCACTAGAACATCAGTTCAAAATGCGAAACGTAAATAACTAAGCAAACAAACAAAGATATCCTCTGTTTCTTGAAATCGGTTCTTTTCTTAATTACATCTTCAAGGTTGATTTGTATGTTAGGTTCAAAAATAAAGGGACACAAGTGACATGGAAAAACAAAACATTTCCAATTCATGTGTTATATAAACCAGAAATACGGGGGACAGTGAATTATAATCTGGAAATTTGTTAAAACTAATTTATTAATTTATTTAGAAAATACTCTTACAATAATTTCTCTACATAATTCTCATTTACAGCTACACCCTTTAAATGGGGTATGTGGGAAGCCAACTGCGCATCGAAAAAGCGTTGTACCCCTAACGCTTGCTTTATAGGTCCAAACAAATAATAATAATTTGGTGACAAGTCGGAGCTGTAAGAAGGATGTTCAACAGAAGCCCAATGGATTTACTGAAATTTCTTTCGAATTTTGCCGCCAATATGGAATGTAGCGTTGTTATGAAGAAGCAACACACTGCAGATCGGGATATCACATTTTCTGAACGGGTAAGTTGCTTTCACCTTACCCAACAGTTTGCAGTAGTATGCAGTAAGTAGTAGCTGTGTGGGTTAAAAGGAAAAGCTGCAATGTCCACTTTCTGGAAAACAGACATTTTGATGACACTGTATACATTAAAGGTAAATGAAGGTAAAACTCTAGTTTATTTTGTGTATTTTCTAGTTTTATGCGTAGGACCCACAGGAAAAAGGTATGATATTACCACCATAAATGTTCTTTTGCCTGTCCTGTAAAATTTGCTGGAGTTGAGATTGTAGTGTTTGTTTTAACCTCCACAATTGTTCCTCGATCATGGAGAAAACGTGAAATACAAACTTGTCTGTAATCCCCAAAATATGACAAGAACCTTGCCTTGCCAACAAGATTGTTTAAGTCTATACTGAAGCGGTTTCATTTTTGACCACCGTTCCATTATCAACCACTTCATTTCAGGGGTGTTGTGATGCACTCACGCCTCGTCGTTGGTAAGAATGTGTTTTAAAAATGCGTCTTCTTTTGCTTCACAGCGAACCAAAAGTCTCTGACAAATTGCAGCTTCCTCGGCTTTCTGTTCAACGCTCAAAATGCGAGCAACCAATCATGCATTTTTTCTCTCGGACATGTAATTCATTTTAAATAATGTAATGCACACTGCCGTGACTTTTCCCGATTTTGGAACTAATTTCATCCAGTATTATTCATTCGTCAGCTTCAATAATGTCCCGAACTTTATGAATGCTTTCGAGCGTTATGCAGGTTATTAATTGGCCTGTATGAGTCAAAATTTGAACTTTGTTACTACAACCAAAAAGCGATTTAAGCCATGCAAACACGTGTGGTTTTGATAAAGTTGCATCACCAAACTGTACAAGCAAAATTTCACTTGGTTTAATATTTCGTTTGTTAAAAACTTAATCATAATACACTATGAAACCACACTAGATACTGCTTGCTTGCTCAGCTGGTGACTAACAGCGTGATGGCACGCGGTACACATAACTATATACAAAGAGTCTAGACACGTCCTTTACCTACCCATCCTTGACACCATACGGTCACGCGTTCGGTTGCTACACAAAAATTCTTATTTATATTTGACTGACCTTATATGTAACAAAATACGAATATTTTGTCATAGATTTCGTGTCATATATAAAGGATAAACTCGAAGTTTCTTCTTTTTCAATGTCTTTTTGCTTCTCTTCATTTGAGAATTTACTAGCCATGTCCTGTAAAACTGTAATTTTTAGTGGACGTTCCACTAAAAAGGAAGATTGATTATTGATCCTCTATGCTGTTCGTCCACCTGAAGCGCAGGCAGGTAGAGAGAAACTTATTTCAGATTTGAATTCGGTCATCTCGATTTATAGGTCTGGTGATACCAAAGCTGGCAGGTCCTTTTTCTTTGATTAGCTTTCTCCATGCTAAGAATTAACTCTACGGGTTCAACAAGATACACTCAATTAAAGATTTCAGTTCAACAAACTCTTATTTTCATGGTCGTTCTAAGCCTGATTACCTGAAACTGGGAGGTCCGTTTTCATTTGATTAGAATCCTCTATTTAACAATCCACGTTGGTTTCTTTATAAACAGTTTAGTACAGTGGCAATCGGGCTGCCCAAAGTTTCTTGTATAAAGTTATTTCTGTTGTTAAAGATCTGCTTTTACCTCTAAATATTTTGCGGCTTCTTTAGTGTATAACACTTTTGTTCGTCGGTCAGTAACAATAAGCTCTTTGGTGATAGCTTCTAGCAAGGATTCCGCCAGAATTTTCAGTTAGGGAGGGAATAAACTCAAAATTGAATGGAGTTTTGCACGGTTTCTATCTAATTGTACCGTAAAAAAATAAGTTGGGGGTGTTTTCGAGGATTTGGAGGGTCTGGCGGAATCACCAGCTGCGAGGACCAAACAACTATAGTCGTGTAAAAAAGTAGAATGTTGCAGTTCAAAGTTCCGAACGTAAACCGATAACGTCAGATTGGACGCAAATATATGCCACTGTTTTTATAGAAATATGTAATATTTTATACTTACATGTTTGTTTTTCCTTCAATGATATCTTTAGCATCAGAAATACGGAAGAATTTGTACAAGATATTAGAAATATATTTTGAAATTATTTGTAATTTTTCGCAAGATTTGTGCATTCCTCTAACTTCACTGAACCCAGATCTCCGAGTATAACTTTACCACTAATCATTTATCTGAAACTACGACAACACGAAACTTGTGACTGCAATCTTGTCACCACCACAGACCCGGAATTATTGCCGGATGTCAAAGCCCCATGGCAATTAACAGAGAAATCTAAAATCAATCAGTTGAGCTTCATCTGTTACTAACACATAGCACAGATACTGTTTCATCAACCACCAGCTTTGACTGCACCGACTTAGCCTTCTGCATTCAAGGTTCCCAGTCAGCTGAAGTATACAAAATGAGGAATGATTTACTATATTTATTTTTCAGAAGGTTCTCGTATTATTTCTCCAAATTTTAGTAGAAAGAAACCTAACTGAGTATGAGAATTTTCCGGAAACATAACAACAGTAATGTTCATATACAGTTACAGATTGAAGACCGAGAATACGAGAATAGAGTTAAAAAAAGAACAAGAAAAAAAAAAAAAAGACAATACTGGTAGAAGAAATTCGAAGCGCAATCTGGTGGTAAAAATTTGAACAGGACGCATAGCCGGTCTATTGCATCATTTGCTTGGTGATGTAAAAAGAATTGTGGTAAGTAAATTTTAGTCCCTATCTATAAAGCATGTTTATACAGTGAAATAAACCTTGTGGATAAAAAGTCAGGGTTCACGTGATCGCAGTTCAAAAACTGTTGGCAAGATGCTTTCGTAATAGCACACCGACCTACAATTCAGTTGTTATGTCACTACAAACTATAGTTATGTTGCTAAGGCACTCCGTGTTTCACGAAACCATTGCAGCTAACAATAAAAAAAAAGGATCCTCTGACCGCACCCAACGCATCCCTCAGATTTAAAATAAAATTATTTGTATGGCGGTGATTACATAGTTTGGTACTGTTGCTAAATTCATGTATAAGCGAAGTGTAGTTTATCTGTTACCATTAGTTTTCAATTGACTTGGAGAAAATTTATTTTAAAATCTTGGCATTTTTGTATTTGCTTTACCAAACTTTCGTTTGTGTATGTTCTTTATGATTGTTATTCTGAAGTTACATTAATTTTTGGCAAAAATCTTTAATGAGATTGTTATTATGAAACCTCTATATCAGAAACTAGGGAAATAGTGTGCAACATAAATACAGCAGGGTGCCAAATCGCGAAGAAATATATATATATATATATATATATATATATATATATATATATATATAGAGAGAGAGAGAGAGAGAGAGAGAGAGAAGGGGGTTTGGAAAAATAGGGAAGTTAAAAAAATATAAAATGTGCCACTATGTAGCGGATCGCAAATAAAAATAATATTTTCAAGAAATTTCGTTTGGGAGTTAGCAAACTCTCACGGCATAATCAAAAGAGACATCCTGAAATGGAAGCCATGTTGTTTTAGCAAATCACAATCAAACTTGTTCCCAATACATGTAGTCCCTCGGGGAAATTTTAGTAGAAGGAAAATTAAGATTGTTGGTAGGGAAGAATCCTTCCATTCCCCCAGGATTTCGCACCCTGAATTATAATTACTAATCTCCCAGTAAACTTTTATTATCTGAAGCTCACTTACATTTTTGAATTTTTATTTAGACCTTTAGGCATCTAAGGTTCAGGACCGGATAAGGGGGAGGGGAATCGGGAAGGTGCCGGCCAGGGACTGTCTTGAAGGTGCCATCCCGGCAATTACCTGGTGTGATTGAAAAAATCTTTGGAAAAACCTCAGTCAGGATCGCCGGCTGCTGGGATCGAACCCATGATCTCCTGATTGCTACGCCAACTCTCTACTACAGAGCTACGGCGGCTCGGTGCTCACTGGTATGTTTGATTGTAAGCATTCAGCAACTTTCACTTCTTGAAATTTGAAACTGCCTACGGAAACAACAAAATATCTAGCGAGACGAACTTAATCACACGTTGTTACACTACCTACTAACTCTCAATATTAAATAAAAACATCACGGATGGAAGTGAAAACGTCCGGAGACTTTGACGCAAGCATATGTTTCCGTTCTGTGCGACTCTCGTCTATACCATGACCTAACAATGAATTTAAATCTGCTACTTCTGCCTTCCCTCCACTGCATATACTAAGTGTCTATTTCTCACAAATGTACGAAATCTTAAGTGTATGGTTTCTAACAATAGAGAAAGAAATACTTCACTGCACACACGAAAAACAAATTAAAATAACAAATGTCCTGGTGGCATGAACGTTTTTTCCGGAGATCCGGAACATGAATTCGATTCCGGAAAACTTACAGTCATTGCAGGAGGGCTTATAAGCCTGGAATGAAAACAAAATCAGTGTACTTTCTCCTCGACTTTACTGGTACTGAAGCGAAGTAATGATATTAATATTGAGCGTGTAAGGTTGAAAAAGAAAGGACGAGGGAATTCTGGAGTAATGATGACATAATTCATACTAATTACATTGCCCCGATAATGACTTTATTGAGACATATGAAGTTCCTATATAGGGCAAAAGAGGGCAGCACATGGATAATAAAGTGAAATTCAGGTTTTGAATGTATGTTTGCATAGTCAAGCCAATCTTCTACAAGAATACGTATTCTACGAGAAAGGATGGTTAACCTTGTTTCAGTGTTTACTTGTGATCTTCTCTTGGCTACGATTTATAAGTTGCCTGAAACACATAACAACATTTTCTGTTTTTCTTTTTTACCTCCGTTATTTCTTCTCTAACTTCACAACTCATCCCTGTTTGCAGTATGCTTCAAGTTTATTCTTAAAGGTAGAGTTCAATGATAAATGATAAAGTACATGAGGGGAAAAAAAAAAGAAAACAAAACATTTTTAACGATTGTAAACTTGTGTATAGTATAGCCCGAACAAAGTTTGATCATTAACTTTTGTTTCCTGTTAAAGGAAAGGACTTTTCACAACAACTTGGAAGAAAGGAGACTTGAGAAACTTTGGAGTCTTCAGGCTTCTTGGGTTCCTCTCTAAATTAATTCCCCAAATGTAGTTTTGGTTCAATTTTGGTTCGTTTCGAACATTGGTTTAATGAGTACTGTTAGTTCGTTTTCCTTGGTTGTTCTTGTTTAAAGGATAATCTTTCACTTTATTTTTATAAATTGCTGCAGGTAGTTTCATTTGCCAAATTTCAGTAATAATTTCTTTTATTAAAAATTTTCTTTCAAAAACAATCTCTTATTACAACATACGTTTTCTAGCCAAGAAAGTTTGAACAACTACTCAGACCAATTATTCCCTATTTCTCTTTTATTCGCATGAATGAATTATGGAATTGTAACTACACGCATTTCTTTCAGCTCTTAAACACAACTTGGCTCAAGGTTTGATACACGTTAAGGACGTTTAAACTAAACTACAATCTGCGAGTTGAACTCTACATAATAAGTTAATGAAACGTTTCACATTTATGGTTTTCATTTGATTGTGGTCTATATTATTACCCAGTTATTTTACAAGACAATTTATATTTTTTCAATGATCCCATCATGTGCACAGCCATATGCATCTCAGCTGTATAAGACGTGATATTTTCTGGTGGTCGACTACAGGTTATAGGGTAGACCGGGGAATTTCGATTAGAAAGTGTAATTCGGCTTGTTAAGTCAAATTAGTGGGTGCTTATACAATGTAACTGTTACTATTGCAGAGGTAGCATTGTCGTGAAATGCTGTGCTAAGTTGCAGCACAAACGAATTCCTTTGGTGCGAGATGTATTGCATTATGTTGTAGAAGGTAACTGTTATCTCTGTTAAGTATTAATCTGTTACACATTTGTATACACCTAGCGTAACGTATATTTCGGCAAATAATCCCTTGCAGCACAGAATATTGGCCCAATACTAGGCCAAATCACTCAATATTGGTCTAATACTTGGCCGTTATTGGCCCAATATTCTGTTCCGCTAGGGATGGATCTAGCGTTATTACGTCTCTGCATGCCTTTGAAGGCTCCTTTCGCCATGCGTGCAATATCTTATTGCCGCAGACTAGTCAATGTGTTAGTGTTGCCATCTTCGAATCTAAACCTGGTCAATCTGGGAGTATTTCGAACAAAAATAGTTGAGCTACCCTGATCGATTCTTTGTTGTAGTTCTTGACCATAATACACATTAGTCTTAATAGGAAAGGTAAAGGTATCCCTGTGGATTACGTATATATATATATCAAATGTGACATACCAGGTCATCAAATGTGATAAATCATTTACATTTACATATTCATTTACATGTTGATCTCAATCTGTTCGGCATCATGTTCAACACATAAAAAACAACGATTAAGAGTAGCATGTATTGTGTGCTTATTTGTTTTAACACTACATAATTCTACACACCTTTAACGGATTCGAACGAAATTTGGTACATATATTCCTTAGGTCCTAGAAGGATTAACTACCGCATTAAAAGGTTGACACCCCGCAAAGTGGGGGGGGGGGCGGAGGTGTCGGTTCAATCAATTAATAAACCATTATTGTCAGATATATATGCCTACAGGCTGAGCAAACCCACACCACAATACAGTTTGCCGGGTTGACTACTTTCAAGTGGGCAAATATGAAAAGACCTCTGCTTTCAATTCATTAGCAATGGCTGTAGCTTTTAGGTTCGACACCCTGCAGAGATGGGGGTAAGGGATCGAAAAACCTCTAAATCCCGCATCAATGGGTGTCCACATCAGCTGGTATATATGTTGGAGATCTAATACAGATAATAGGCCACAAAACGGAAAACGACTTAACCTGGGTTAAACCGCTTTTCTACAGAACTTTTCAATTATATTATTCATGAATTTGTATTTTTCCTCTCTCTTGAAAAAAGACGAAAAGCAAGATTCGCCCTTATCCAAGTTTGCCTATCAATTTCTCAGTAGCCATGTTTGTTTCGAATTGCCTAATTTCGTAGAATAGAGGTGACCAATAAGAACAATTAGCCCGTCACCAGAAAAAAGACGTTCTTTTTGAATGTGAATGGGCTAACTCGTAGTAGGTTAGTAATGCTGTTACCGCCCATAAAATTAATTTTATCTTTTATCGTAGTAGGTTAGTGCCATAGCAGATGCTCCCCTCTTGAATAATTTAAAAAAAAAATTTATTTTGCTCTGGAATCTAAACGACACATCGGAGGAAAGAATGGATGTAATTTTCTGACCCTTCGTTGTTTGTTTAGTAAAATTAATGGGTTACCCCAACCTTCCCAAAATCTTCCATTTCTATAGGTGCGACAGAGTAGTTCTTGCAGATTGAATATTTTCAATCTCAAGAACGAAAACAATAAAATTGCCTTGGTAATAATAATTAAGATTGTGATAACATAAATACTCCGTGGTAAGTTAAATGAACTGTTCACTTAGAATAAGCATATTCAGTGCAAAATAAAGGGTCAAAAAGTGTGTTTAGAAACAGAAGAGCTGTTGTTCTATATTAACTATCGTATGTAAGAATTTGTTACAGATTCTACTTCCTCTACATCAAATCAGATAAACTGGATTAACAAGCATTTATATAAATCACTTATTTTATTTGTCAGAAATCCTTTAATATTCTAAACTCAAATTGTAAGTAATTTAATTGGGAGGGAATTATTTGACAAATCGAAAAAGATTTGAAGTGACAAAATAGTAATATTTGGCTAAAATTTATGCAAATATATATATATAGTCCTGCGTAGCCTAGTTGCTAGCGTGCTCGACTCCTGAGCGAGTGGTTCCCTTTTTCCTCTGGAGAGGTTCAAAATTTCGCTGTTGACCCAGAATGATGAGGACAATTGGGGAGCTACTTGAATAAAAGAAGTAGCGGACTGTGGTCATGAAAGTCAGACGCACGGCTGCAAAGATGCATTACGCTCACCACGTAACTCTCTAATAACTTGAACGTAATACAGACCTTAGAGGCTGTCGCGCCATCCAATTTAGTTTTAGTTTATTATATATATATATATATATATATATATATATATATATATATATATATGTGTGTGTGTGTGTGTGTGTGCGCATTAGATAGTGGATTTACTTAATTACTTCAAGCTTCCTACTAATATGTGTTTCTCCAGAGGAATTAACTTCATGGTATATGTGGGCTGCTACCACCCAAAGAATAATGCAATATGTTTAAATTTCTCTGAAATGCTAACGAGAGACAACAGACTGGATTTGATAATCAATTAACACGTTATAATTAGAATCTTGCACACAGCTGGAAAATGTGTGAAGCCACATGTAACACGTTGGCAAGAGAGTTTACATTTGTCATCATACAGGAGAAGGAAGAGGAAGAACGAACGTTTATAGAGAGACAGAGAGGAGGGGGGGGGGAGAAGAGAGAGAAAAATATTTAACAAAATTTAGAGTTCGTTAAGAAATAGACTTAGACGTCAGGTAAGATGATAATTTTATTGTTTGCATTCACTGTTTGTAAGAAAATACCTCAGCAAACCAGTTTAATCCTCTCTAAACATTCAACCATTTCAACCGTATAAGTTTTTATATGGGAAAGAGGGGCAAGAGAGAGCGGTCGGGCAAAAGAACGCAGTATTTAATTCCAGAGGTTGACAGCACTGAGAAAAAACTTCAATCGTATATTGAGTCGCACGCTGACCTACTGTGTTTGCTGTAGATCGGTTTTCATCGTGTCAATTTTCACAAAAATAAGAGGTAACTTGGTATAATAAATCAATATTCTCTAATTTTAGAAAGTTAAGCCATAATCAATGACATTTGTAAAGCGTTCCATTAACTGGTTACAGTTATTGGAGAGCAAAGCTTGCTACAGTAGTCAAATAATGGCATGGCTTAAAGTGGGCTGTCTATTCCTTACTGACAGTTAGTGGAGAGGACATTTAACAAATATGATGGAAGAACATGAGTTCACATAGCCTATCACAAGAGGGGAAAAGTTCGCGCAAAATGGTGAAAGGGATTAGCTAGAAATCAGAGATTCTCTTTACCAGCTCCGTCAAAGAACGCTCGCTTAGTAGAACCAGAACAGGTAAAAATCCCTTGGCAGAGCCGAGAATCGAATCCGAAACCCCACGATAAACAGTCAGCGACGTTAACCACTAGACCAGCGGGGCGGTCATAAATTTGAGTTTATCACCTCAGGTAAAATATCCCAGATAGCAGAGTAAGCTTGATTCAAACTTCTTTCAAGCTTGCTATTGCAAGTGTACAAGCTTACGCTAAGCTTGTCACTATAAGTCTGTAAGCTAGACCTAATCTTAAGCTTACTAATTTGCACTTTACAAGCTTGCTCTAAGCTTGCCACATAAGCTTACAATTCAATCTTACTCTAAGCTTGCCATACAAGCTTACATTAAGCTTGTCATTGTAAGCCTGTAAGCTGGACTTAATCTTCAATTAAGCTTACTTCTTGACACTTTAGAAGCTTGCTTCACAGGCTTGCAATCCAATCTTGCTCTAAGCTTGCCATACAAGCTTGCATTAAGCTTATCATGATAAACTGCATCTATGAAACTTTATTCGTTGGACTTGCTTTAAGCTTGCCATATCAAGTTGTCACAACAACCGTGAAATAAAGAAAAAAGGCCATGGTGACACCAATGGGATTCGAACCCGGGTCTGCTACTTAATAAGCAACTTTCTTAACCATTCATTCATAGTTGCCTTCATAGTATTAACTGTAAAATTTCCACCTGTCTGCAGTCGGGTTTGAACTCAGGACCTTCTGATCTGTTGCTCTGTTAACCATTCATCCACCGGACCAACTTTCAGAAAATGGTTTGGAAATTTTATTTATTCAGCACGCTTAGGTCACAATGGTAGTACGTCAGAACCGTATATTACAACTGTCGTAATGATTACTTATAATACGGGCGTCTTTCCGGCATGACATATTCCGGATGTTACGTCATTAACTCAGGTTCTAACACTTGTGTGCAATAAAAAAAAGAACACTGAATCTGACTTTTCTAACATAACCTACTCACTAATTTAATAAATTCCCAAATGCATATAATACATTAAAAAAAAAACATTTTTCGTTTTAAGAAAAATATGTAAAAATAACTGCCATGATTCGATCCGGGACCTTCTTATCATCTTTCCGATACGTATCCATTAGACAAAGCTCGTATATTTCAAATAATGGCTTGTCAGCGTTCTTTCTGGTTCAAGCTGTATTGCACCTGAGGAGGACAAAACTACTGACGTAACTTACAAAATGTGATTTATCGGCGAGATTCTCTATTATAATCTCTCGTCATCTGTACACTTGCTTATGTACAGTGGCGACACGCTATCTACATCCATCGTCAATTAAACTTAGTCAATTTAGTACTGTCAATTTCTAAGTTGCATCAAGCTTGTTACAGCAAACTTAACTACAGAAGGAAAATTCTAGCTCTCTAAGTCTAGCTTGAATTAAACTTACAATATTAAGTGAACTTTGTACTGTTAATTTCAAAGTTGAATCAAACTTGTTACATCAAACTTAACTACATCTAGCGAAAATAAACTGCAAATCAAGGTTGCCATAAGATACTATGCAGGTAGCTGACACCAGGGATTCCAACAGGATTTTCAGTTTGCAGGGGGTGTAAGGTCATAACTGAGAGGCTGTAAGTGAAGTTTTGCACGGTTTCTATCGATTTTTACTGTAAAACTTTTAAAGTTGGGAGGGTGCTCGCTAGGATTTGGGGGTGGGGTGACGTCTTCCCACAGGGATAGGGTCTGCTGGAATCACTGGTTGGCACTTGTCAATCTTGCTGTCAGCTTTCCATGTCAAGTTGTCACAACAAGCGTTGAACAAGCTAGGATCTAACCTATTTCATTGAAGCAAAGCATTTTTCAAAAATAAAAATTAAGAAAATGTAAGTCTTTTAAAAAGTAAATTATAAAAAAAAAAAAATGAGGTAGGGTGGCTTCAAACCAGGGTCCACTAGCACACTAGTCCGATGTGTTGTCTATTAGACCACTTTTTTTTTTTAAAGTGAAACGCACCCTAACCGAATGCTCCACCGAACTGAATTAACTCTTTTCACTCTTTCAAATGATATCACTGTTTTTTCCTAGTTACTGACAGCACAGTTAAAATCACATCCATGCCCGAGGCGGGATTCGAACCCGCGATCCTTGAGTCGAAAGAATACCGCACTAGCCAGCTTGATCACCTGGATCAGCTATTTGTTTTTTAAGAAACATCCATGCCCCAACCGGGATTCAAACCCGGGACCTTCGAGTCACTGGCTTGGCGCCGTAATCACACGAATACCAGCTAAGAAGCAGTTACTATTTGTTGATTCCCGAGTCATATTTATAGCTTTAAAATTCTTATAACAGAGTGCTCTGTATACCTTAATAGGAAGGTTGTCTACAATTGTGTATTTTCGGGCATGAAACCAATATACGTAAAAATATTGGAAATGGGATGAAAAACATAAGGGACCATTTATAATAGCTAATTTACAGATTCATGTTAAGAATCTAATGACAATCACTAGCCCGCGAAACATGTCGACACCACTGTCCCTGGCCAGCTTGAATTAAACTTACAATATCAAGTGAACTTTGTACAGTCAATTTGAAACTTGAATCAAGCTTGTTACATCAAACTTAACTACACAAACCAAAATCAAGTGCGAGTTACGATAATTCCTGAACACAACAGTGTACGCCCAGCTTGAATTAAATTTACACTATTAAGTTAACTTATTACAGTCAATTTCAAAGTTCAATCAAGCTTATTTCATCACACTTAACTACAGAAGCGAAAGTCGACTGCAAATCAACGTTGTCTGTCATAAGCTTACATGCTATGTGGGATTATAATAATTGGTAAGTGTAGCATAAGTCAGAAACCAACTAAACCCATAGCAATATAAGAAACGAGTAAAATTTTAATCATGTTTAAGCACGAAGCTCAGACAGAAGAATAATTAATATTAGAAGAAAAGCCAACGAATATCACATACAGAAAACACGCGATTTCCCCCAAAACAGTATCTTCCACTAGAAATTCTAAAATTACATTGTTCCACTACCTTGAACATATCCTGTAATATAAGAGAAATTACACTTTAGTCAAGGTTTAACTGGAAATATAATATTTCTATATCCAGTAAAGACGAAAATAAAGTTCTTAAAACAAGAAATTCGCAAGAAGAAAATCTGAGACTTGTAGGTGCAAGGTCTCAGATGTCATTAGAAACTAATCCTAAATCTACATGAGAAAAATCTCAATAAACCGAATCCTTTAGAGCAGTTGCTCTCAACGTATTTCACTCGGTCTTTATGACCTGGCACGAAAGTCTAGTGAGTCGGTGTTGTGCGCGCGTAGCTTGCTTGCCTTGTTCCTTTTTCAAATTAAATCTTGAGTGAAATTATTTGAATTACTTTTGCCAGCAAAATCACAGTCTCAGACGTTTTGCAGCAAACCTAACAAATCTCGTCTTCTCAACTCGTGTACCGTGGCACACATGTTGAGAATCACTGGTTTAGACACTTAAGTTTCAGGTGTTATTTAAAATCTCATTCTTTAGGACAATATTTTCAAGAGAGACATCTGCTATTCGATTACAATTATGAGAACAACAAGTGTAAATTCTCAGCTTTTAGGATGAACTAAATTTCAAAAAGACATGATTTTGAGTATGTCAACCTGACTAAGACGTATATAAAGTAACGCCACCTTTCAGCCAAATTTCCTAAATACAAGGTTCACACTTTAAACCCAGATTCACCAAATTATAAAAAAACGAAGGACTCAAAAGAATTAGGATCAGTCAATCGTTTGAGTTTACGTATCAAATGAATCGTGGTCAGTTGGTTCGTGAATTAAGATCAGTTGAGCAGTTCCGCAGTGGTGCTTAGTTTACTGAACAACTGGGCTTAGACTTTCTTCGAACAATTGTGTAATTTCTAAATTTGTACGTTCGGACTTCAATAAGAACCGTCATATGGAAATTTAGAAGTGTTGTGAGACAGTCATTCACGCTTGAGTGAAAGCGCATCATAATGTGCCGGTTTGAATTGCACTTCTATTTCAAGCAGTTCCATAAACAAGTAGACCAAATATTCGAAACGCTGACGTTTGCACGCAAAAGAGACAAAACTGCTAAAAATATATATTCTTTCATGTTTCTGACATTTCTATCCACACCCGAATATTTAAAATATGTGTCATTAATTAGATAATCTTTATGATGTTGTTTCACTTAAAACTGAACATAATAAGACTAATTTTAATGCTGTAGTACACATTTATCCTGACTAACGCAAAATATTGTGTTTTAGTAGTTTTCCCTTCGCCTTGACTCCCAGTCGCGTAACTGAGATGGCCATCATCAACTTTCTGAATGTACAGTACCGTCTGAATAAAATGACACCATTTTTAATATTTCTTCATGAAACTGCGCACCAGACTTTAACATCAGCTAGGAAGAAAACCTACTAAAAAGAATAACAAAATTTCATACCAATTCCTTGACGGATAAATTGCAAAAAGATCGATTGTACCTTTACAGAAAAACAAAAGGAAAAGAAACATAGCTATATCAAGTTCTTAATGAAGAAAGAAAAAGTAATTTAATATTATTTTCATTTTTAAAGATAGATGAATTGGTTCATACTTTTATTTTTTTTCGCATATCAATTTCTGAAGTGCAAAGAAGCTGGAGGAGAACGGCGAGGCAGAGTTTGGGGACAATAAAGGAAATAAAATAAGGAAGGAAATAAGAAAACAAAAATAATGTTTTAAAAACGTAGAAATCTAAGAGGTATTGTAGCTAGGAAAATGTGTTTATTATGAAAGAGAGAGCAATAAAAGAAACTAAAGCATCAGGTGTTTCAGAGTGTTTACAGAATATCAGCTATCACTTCTATATTAAATGTCTTTCACATTCCAATATGAAAACCACAACAGAGATAGATATTTAAATAAAGTATTGTATCAAATGACTTTGATAGAAGAATTCAAACAAGATTTAAGAATACGGAGCAGAAAGAAACAAAATTGGCTTTATAAAAGTTTCTTCCTTCCTTCAGAAAGAAACTTGTTTTTCTTTTTCATGGTGAGTATATCTTGCAAACAAATTTATTAAGAAATCTTTTCAAGGGGTTCAGATGATTAAAACAAGAAAAAACATTTGAAACGTTAGATCAGGGTTTTTCAACGTGGGGGCCACGACCCCCAAGGGAGTCGTGGGTTGAATGCAAGGGGGTCGCGTGAGGACTTGAAAAAAATAAGTTTAACTAGGGTTTTGTAGGCTAAGACCAATAAATTTCGCATAAGGTATTTTATTTTACTTGTTTTCATAATTACTAAAGATAATGTAATTTGTTGAATAGTATTTTATATAATATAAATAGGATATTTATTATCAAATACATCAAATCAACTGTCATGTTTTCAAATAAAAAGCAACCATTTCACAAGATAAGAGACAAAAATACTTAAAAAGAAAGATTGCACAAGTTTACTAGGTTAGCGCGAAATCGGAACCTATTTTGATTTAACCAGTTTCGAAAAGAAAATGTTCGGTTTAATTTTTGTGATACACTGTATCAAGTCATTTTCAGTCAAAAGTTAGTTGCCCATCATTGTCTTAAATGCCTCGTTTTAATATACAGACTCTACATTAATTCCTGTAACCGAGAAACAGACCGGTAAAAGCGAAACTTTTCACGATATTTCCATGAAATTTTATGTGAAATAGAAATACATAATTTGCATAATGAGGCAATAAGAACAAAGCTAAGCAGTAAATACCTTACCATATTTATTTCATCAACATAGTTATTGTCGCATTTGGATATTTTTTCCTCTGTTCACTGATAATCAACAGTATGTATCGGTTTCTTTCTCATCTTTAACTAGAATATTCTGGTATTCTTGTATTAGCTTCACCCCTCTCTCTGCCACATCTTTACCACTATAAGGTTTTTCAATATTTCCAACCCACGTTGAAAGTTGGCATCATCTTTCCAAGTAGAAGAGCATGTTTGTAGAAAATTTGTATCTGTTGGAAATCTGGAAAAAAAGCTCTTAGAATCTGCGGAAGTCCGAGAATTCCTTTTCTTTGAAGCTGTTGACCTCTGCACTGTTAATAACGCATCGCCACAGAACAATAAGAAGTGAATGCTAGAAGTTCTCACGTATGAAAGGAAGGAAATCAGGGAAACAACAAGATTCTCTGTGATTAGTTGGCAACTAGTGATGAGCAAAAGCAAGACCAAGACCGTAGCGGTCTTGCTCTTGGTCTTGCACACCCAGTCTTGGTCTTGCATCGGGGGTCCATTAACTTTGCCCCCACTACACCAAATTTGAGAAATAAATAGCCTATCGTTTTGCACCCCTTTTCACCCAAGTTTCGCGTTTTGCACCACAACGGTTAAAAGTTATAAGCTCTTTAATTAGTGGAGGCCCAAGTTAGTGGTAGCCCCCTTCAGTCATTTTTTCGAAAACAGATAGTGTACCGGTCTGTGCTCGTTTTGCACCGTTATGCATCGTAACGGCTAACAAGTTATAAGCTCTTCCATTTTGGGGACTTACGTTAATGGTAGCATCAAATTTTTCGAAAACAGACAATGTACCGATCTGTGTTCGTTTTGCACCCAAGTTTTGCGTTTTGCTCCACAATAATTGAAAAGTTATAAGCTCTTTTATTTGAGGGGAGCCAAGGTAATGTTAGCTAACTACATAAAAATTTCACAGGCAGTGGCACATAGTGCAAGAGATTGTAATCGTTCTGCATCGTTTTTCACCCAAGTTTCTCGTTTTGTACCGCAACGGTTAAAAAGTTATAAGCTCTTCTATTTTGAGGGACGAGGTTAATGGTAGAGCTCCCTGAGTCAATTAACTTGAACCCTCTCAAATAAAAGAGCTTATAACTTTTTAGCTTTTGCGGTGCAAAACGCGAAACTTGGGTGCAAACGATGTAAAACGAGCACAGACCGGTACACTATCTGTTTTCGAAAAAAATGACTGACTCCTACTAACTTGGGCTCTCACTAATTAAAGAGCTTATAACTTTTTAACCGTTACGGTGCGAAACGCGAAACGGGTGCAAAACGGTGCAAAATGAGTGCAATCTTTTATACTATGTGTCACTGTCTGCTTTTGAAATTTTGCTGTACGGGGCAGTACCATTAACTTGCCCCCCTCAAATAAAAGTGCTTATAACTTTTTAACTATTGCGGTGCAAAACGCGAAACTTGGGAGGAAAACGGTGCAAGACGATAAGCTATCTCTTTTCGTAAAATTTGACTGAGGGGGCTACCATTAACTTGCCCTCCAAAATATATGCTTATAACTTTGTAACCGTTGTTGTGCAAAACGCGAAACTTGGGTGCAAAACGATAGGCTATTTATTTCTAAAAAAAGTTGGTGGGCGGACCAAGTTAATGGACCCTTGCATCGGTATCACTGGTCTTGGTCTCGGTCTTGGTCTTGCTTGCCCAGTCCTGGTCTTGGTCTTGCTTGCAAGAGTCTTGCAAGTCTTGCTTATAAGAAGTTTATACGTTTCATACGTAAATTTTACACCGGATATAGGGAATAGTAAAAGCTATTAGTATCATTGTCTGCCTTAATGCGTCAATAGTAACAAAAATATATTTTAATGTAATATTGTTTATAATCATGTTAGTGTACAGAATAGAACTACCGCAGTTCAATTTCGCTTTAATTTGAACAACTTCACTAATATTTTATTATTTTACTTTTAGTTTACTTGCTGTTTTAGGCACACAACTATGTTTCGTAAGATTGGACAGAATGCAATCATGGGTTATCGAAAATGATGACCAAAGTAACTTAGACATTGATGTCCTTACCTTGTAACAATTCATAGAATTGTGCTCTCTGTCATCTTCTACAGACGGTTCCAATTGTTTACCATTCTCCGTGCTCCAGCTAAGTTCCCAAAAAAGACCAAATATACACGGATATTGTGTTTCACTAAAACTTTGTCTTGTTGTTTTCGTCTAAGAAGCACTCATATCCACAAACCCAGACAATTGACGATAATGAGACTAGTCATGGTTCAAGCGAGTTCTGGCAGAAGAGTTCTCCCCTTTTTCGTTCGTGCTTTGTCGGTGATATGTTTTATTCTTTAGACGACTTCGGCTTACTCCAAAGCGTTTTATTTGTCCAGATGTCAAAGAAGCTGAACCATTCCGGTTATCTCTTTGACTGTTGTATTGTCGGGAATTTTATTCTTTATTGTTTCTTCATTTTATTACTTAATTATTCTTTGCGTATTTTATTGCCTTATTTTCTTCAACAATTTTTCTTTCGTTTTAAATCTTCATAAATAAATTTAGAGATCTGATTGTTGATTTATTTCGTTGAGAAATTTAGATGGTTAAGCGACACACTCTTCCGCTTTTTGTTTCTGATTCGATCCTCATCTGTGATTGACTGTGGCCGATCAGAAAGTACTGTTATGGCCATGAATTTGTAAAGGCTGCACTGAAAACGGCTGCCCTTGAAAATTGCATATAGAGAAAATAATAATGCTGCTCAGTATTTAAAGTTATATATATATATATATATATATATATATATATATATATATATATATAAAACAGCCTCTTCTGATGAAATATATCATTATTTGGTAGCCGTCTTCTTCAACTTCAGCAAGGTGAAAGCTGAATTACTATTTTGTTGTTTGGCGTTTTCATCGTCAATATTGATTGAAACTGGAAGTGGACGACGTGAAGCATATTGTGGTTCGTCAGTGTGTGAGGTGATTTTGTGTTATAGGTAGTGTGCAGTGGTTCTTTTCTTTCGTTTTTAAATAAAAATAAATATAATTATCTTTCTTTCTAAGTCCCTTTCCTACAGTGTATGTGAAAGTGATTAGTGTATCTTCAGTATGTCAGTGGTGTACTTTTATTGTGGAAACATGAGTGAAGTGGATATGTTCGCTTAACTTGGCAGGCATCGGGGGTCGGTTTACAATCAGGTATGTATGGTAAATGTCTTAAAATTTCTAATTCTCTCTCTGAAGCCCAAGTCAGATTCGCATATGTTTAGATAGCGAAATTACAGTACGTTACATTGGTTCGAAAGCGTTGAATATTTTACCTTCCACTATAGTTGATGCTATTTTTCAAATGCACGTTCTTTCCCACTCAGCATTTGGTTTGTTCATTTCGGAAATTGGTGTGGTTTAAATTGCACAAACTCTCTAGAGTATGTCCGTTTTTTTTTGTTAAAACGTAATATTAAACAATTCGCAATGTTTTATTTTGATAACAAGCAAAGTTCAAAACTCCTGCGTTGCTTTCGCAAACCGTAAGCCATAGAAATTCGTTTTGTAAATTTATTCCTAACCCGACTATAGCATATCTTGACTGTATTATCGAATTGGAGGTTAAGTTGTGTTAATTTCAAAAATGGAAAATACATACGAAATATTTGGCAACGAATTTGAAATATCAAAGTTAAATTTCTGTTCAGTAGTTATATTTGTAATTAATCGTTTTCGTAGAGAGAAATGCTATGCTTCGGTGATTGTGGAAATTTTGTTTAACTGGGCTAAAGTGTAAAATGTCTACCATATTCGGAAATTGAAAGTAACCTAATCTTTTGGAAAATAAGTGTATGAAATCTTGTCTCTGCTCATAGGAAGGGTGTTTCTGTAAACAGTTAATTACCATCTGATATGTGAAATTAACAGCAACTTTAAAAACACGTTTTGAAGATTCTCTTCAGAAACTACCTTTCTTTTCACGGAATTCAGCGATCAGTCTTTTGCATTAAGTTTGTTATTCTTAAGCAAGAATAAATTATATTTTACCAGATATTCTTTGAGTTAAGGGCTTTATTAAGAAGTAGATAGTTTACAATCACTGTAAAGGTTCCCAACCTTTCGCTATTTCAGTCCGCCAAGTGTTATTTCATGTGTATATGAGAAAGTACTTAAGATGAAATTAAGTTTGATATTTTGATTCGATACTTCAACAAACATTAGGAAATAGTCAAATCAGTTGAGTTTATCTAAATTTCGTGATTAATATTAGCTAGTGTGCTGCTTCGTTGAGCCTTGTACATTTTAGGGGCCTAGTTGCATTAGGTCACTAAAATAGTGTTTTTGGTTTTACTTTCCTGCGGGATGTTCTAGCCTGCGTCCCCCCACCCATTTGGGGTCTTTTTCTTCGTGTTCTAGCTTTCTGCTTTTGCCAACTTTCTGCGTTTTTGGCACTTCTTTTTGTGCTTCTTCCATGCATGCTTCGTGGTTCTAGACTAGTGCGTGTTCTGTCTTCGATGGTCCAAACCTGAAGCAAGGCACTGATAGGTAGGTACCCGCCTTGTCTTTAGGTCCGAGAGCGGTTCTCTCTCTCTTTTTTTTGTGCTCTCTCCTGTGGCGTAATGTAGGCTTGTCTCCCAGGTAGGTTTAGCCACGTTATGTGAAGTTTTGGGTAAGCCCCATTTCGGCAACAGGGAGCCACTAATAACAATGCCTACTTGTAATAACATTATATTTCCTCCAACAAAACATAATTTCTTTGCAAATTTCGGTTCGTTTTGCAATACCTGGGAGGTGATTCCTAGCATGAAAACACAGAAAAGTCCAGGTAACGAAATGCCGAAAACGGCTTCTGCTCCGAGATATGGGTGATTGAAAGTATTCATCGCAGAGCTCATGCGGCATTCCATCGTAGCTGAAGTAAACGTATATGCAAATGTAAAACTTATGATCTTGTGCAATAGATGCATAGGATTCACCAGAGAAAGAAAATTTGTTTTACCAATTTTTTTGAGTTTGCGGAATTTTCGTTGTGCAAGACTCTTGCAGGCTGGTCTTGGTCTTGCGCGAGTCTTGCAGGTATGGTCTTGGTCTTGCATTGGTATCCCCGGTCTTGGTCTTGCATGCTTTATCAGACAATGCAAAGAAATCTCTAGTACGTATTTACTTTATGGTTATACTTTAGTATTAGTACGTCAATCCACACAAAACAACTGATAGTCGAGGAGTCAGGTCAAAACTGTAAAGTAGATAAACTGATAAGATCGTATTTATTTTATAGTGAGTGATGTGAAATGTATTTAAAGTATTTTTCATACTTTAATAATAATAGTATAAACTAATTTAATATATCATTCGTACGTTTCAAAATATTTTGAGCTTTCCTAAAGACTTTTGAAACTTGTATTTCCGTGAATGTGTGCTGGAAGCACAAAGACCAAGAGGCACAAACATGTGCAATAAGCTTCAATGAGTTGAATGCAACTTCCCGCGAGGATTCAGATACATCGTCGTTGCAGAAATGTCATTGGACCTTACTTATGATATTTCCCTATGACGCTATTCTTGTAAAACTTTACTCTTAGCTATACTTCTGTCATTTACATATTCTATCAAATATCTAATAAGTGTCTTTTCTAAGTTCGTTCACGTGTAAAAAGTGAACCAAGCGGGATGCCTCTGCTGCAATGCGCTCGAAGATATCATTCACAAAACTGTTCATGATGCTCATGGCCTTGCTCGAGATACCAGTATCGGGATGTACTTGCTTCAACACCTTGTAGATGTAGATTGCATAGCTTTCCTTCCTCCTCCTCTTCTTTTTCTTATCTCCCTTGGAGATGTTTTTCTGGGCCTTGCCTGCCTTTTTGGCGGCTTATCCACTTGTCTTTGGCGGCATGTTGCTAACGGTCTGCTGGTTAACTCAAAAAAAAAATTCGTTGTCATCCACATTAGCCACCTAATCTTATAAGTTTTAATTGATAGTATTTCAATGGTATCTTAAGTTCACACACTCAATTTTCTATAGTCTGTGATATAGATATTATTGTCATTTATGAATTACTTTGTTACCAGCCAAGTTATTAATACCATAACTGAAAATGAATTAGCATTTGAGAAATTATATTATATTTCTGTGTCCGCAGTTTTACATTTCATTCTGGCTAATTGCTGTGATGAAATATATTATCTATAGTGTTGTATTTAGAATACCTAAAAACCATTATATTGCAAGGGTAGCATTACATAGAAATTTTCTTAAACTTGACCGTAATTAATAAAATAAGTTAGATAAGACAGCCATTAAAGTGAATTCCTGTTTCCTGTTTCTTAATGGCGGGTTTTCCATGTGTGAAGTTCCGAGCTGCAGAGCTCCTGTCTTCTATAGGAAGTAGACCAATGACTTAATTGAAATTAAAATATGAGATGTTTCCTCCACCACTGTCGCAGTAGGAGTGAAAAGGACGATAATGATTAATACAGATCTTGTGATGTGGAAATTGGGGGAAGAATAGTTAGAATTCTCTGTAATCACTGGTTACTTGGACGAAACAGCTACTGATGTGGGTTATTTGAACCAATTAGGAGCTAGTGTTTCAATTTGATAATTTCGTGCCTTTTCAATTGAATGATTACTTTTGTATACTATGGTTGGGAAATAATGGAAAATGTAATTGATGATGCTGTTCATGATCATTTCAAAAAATATGAAATTCTTGAAGTGGTATCAGTGGCGGTTAGAAATTTGTTGTGACCGGATTTAATCTTTTCCATGATTTGCTGGAAACGAGTACCTTGGAATAATTGAAGAATTTGTGAAATGGAAGAGCCGAAACTAGTGTCCTGGTTGATAGAGTTTAATAAGCTCCGGAACCTTGATGGGTGAAGGCTTGGGGTCGATTCGTGGCTAAGTTAGCATAAGTCTTGTTTGAAGATGGTGTATTTTGCTACAGATTATCGTTTACTGATTTATTAGCTTGTGGATTATTAGTTGAAGTTTTGAAATACTGTGCATCCTCTATGGTTAGGATGATCTTTTCCACAATTGACGCATTTGGCCGGATCTTGACTAGTCTTCTTGGAGCAGGTGCCTGTCAGGTGGTTGTCTGCACACTTGAGACAGCGCGGATCTATAAAACATATCATTTGGCTGTGTCCAAGTCTTTGATATCGATAACATTGCACGTAGTCTCGGCCTATATAGGCTTCGATGGTGACGCGGAAGTGGACAATCTATTATAAATTACAGATCACCTGAGATTGAAATGATCTTTTGAGGGTGACTGGAAGAAAAGGTAATAGTATTTTCTCTTGCGAGGTTTTATCGTTACTGTGCATCTGGACTACATAAATTAAAGGAAATTGAAGGTCACTAAGTTCTTGTTGAATGTATTTGTGCAAAGTATCGTGAGGAAGTTTCCTGATGTCGATTTTGAAGGATTCAACCTTCTTAGCGATTGCAGTGGCCTATTGAATTTTGGTCTGAGCGCAGTATGTGGTGAGTATGACATAGTCTGCTTGGGTATCCAATTGAAATCGAATATATTCACGTCCATGATGAATTTTAGGTTGAATATTGGCTAAAATAAAAGATAAAGACATGCTCAACAATTTTAAGACGACGAGATTATGAAATGTAAGCCAGTTCTTTACTAATGGCAGTAATGTTGAGCCATTTTATCGACATTACTGAGCCAGCACAGTATATCGACAAAAGCGATTTTTTGGCTTTGATATTCATTACCTAAGCTGGCTTTTCGACTTCTATATCCTGGAAAGGAAAGAACATTTACTTGGGAAGAAAATAGCTTGCAACTGAAGAAACTTTCCGTCCAAAATCTCTTGCTGTAACTAGGAAGTCCCAAATAAGAGTTCTCTTCAAATAATAATTCCTAACACTAGTACATTTATATGCGGTCCATTGCTGTTATATAAAAAATAATTAAGCAGATGATACGTCGAGCCATCTTCTGAATAAATCTTTCATTAGATAAATATTTAGTCAAAATCAAGATGAAATATAGGAGAAGTAAAAAAAATAAATGAATAAAGATGAAATCTTACCTGCCCTGTATCCGTTAACGTAAGCCACGTTGTAACTGGTTGCCTAATGTTGACATCACTCAGTTTAATTTCAGCCTCACCAATCAACGTGTTAGAATACTTGTCACTGGCGTATACGTAAAACATTAGCGATCTTCGCGCAAACTCATTCATTTCTAATCCGAAAAGAAATTTTTCCTTATAAGTTGGACAATTTGATTTCTTATATACCTGAAAGGAAAATAAACACACGAATTAAACAGAGTACAGGGTGATAATGTTTTTATTGGAGAAAGAAATTAAATGTTACATATTACTTTAGTAACATCAGTGGCGGTACCTTCTAAGCCAAGGAGAAGGCAAATATTCATCCATATATACGAGTACATGTAACGAAGACAATTTAACTTTCAGATCTGTATAGCTAACAGCCAACAGGTGTTAAAGCGGAATTACGTAATTAACACGATATTCTCTTGCACACCTCCTATAATCAAATATATCTTTATCAATACAAATAACAACAACAATACAAACTAACCAGAAAATCAACGAGTATCTACACTCTACAGAGAGGAACAATCGTGACGCCACAGTACTTTACGGGAAAGTAAAGATAAAGAGTTTTCGATGTGAGATACTAAAATCAAACTTATTTCAATAAAAAGCTATTTGTGCACTTGTTCTATCTTTGGCTTCTTTGCGCTTTCTTCATCATTGTCACAAAGCCGAGAAAGATACAAATTATGTAGTTCGATTTTTTACAAAAGCAACAAAATTTATGGATTGAACAAGGCCAGGGATTCCGCCAGGATTTTTAATTTGAGGGAAGTCAACATTGGAAGCGTGTAAGTGGAATTTTGCACGGTTTATATCGATTTTTGACCATATTTTAAAGTTCGAGGTGTTCTTGAGAATTTGGGGTGACATCCCCACAGCGGGAGGGGTCCGGCGGAATCACTGAACAAGGCGCGCTCAAAAACCTACTAGCTGATGATTTTACAAGGTCTGATTTATCCGAAAAAAATTTCGGCCGGTGATTCTGACAGACCTCCTGTAGGGAGGGAGGTGCCACGCCCCAAATTCTTGAGCGCACACACAATTTAATTTTTTTACGGTAAAAAATTGATAGAAACCGTTCAAAATTCCACTTACTTCCTCCTAATTTTGACTTTATTCCCCCCAAACTAAAAACCCTAGTGAAATATTTGATATCGGCCAATTCTAAATATAGAAATTTAATGTTTAGGGCTGGCAGAACAGAAGTTTTTGAGTTTGGATTTATTGTTAGGTGGGACAGGGTGGGAAGACAGAATCGATATTGAAAGTTACTCGATTATCATAATAATCAATTTCAGTCATGCAATTTTCGACATCGCATTTTGTAATAGGTAATATTATACTGAGAAAAATAGGACTGCATATCATATCCAGGCCACATTGCTTCTTGTAGTTGAGTTTAGGGTGTCTTAGTTCCTTAAGAAGCAAGTTAACCTGAAACTTTTAAAGATGAAGCTAATTTGGGTTGTCACTCAGTATACTTCCCAAACTCGATATGACATTTAACGAAAATTGGGATACCTAAATATTGAAGCTATTTTAAATTTGAAATAAGCAATTTCCGATTTTGAAATCAAAGTCAGGGCTATTTGGGAACAATAACACAATATAAAAATATCAAGATAATTGAATGAATTTTTCAACTAAGCCATAACTTTTGTTACCGCCGTCTTGACTTTCTGAATTCAAAATATTCGATTTCAGAACCTAATTCAGGACCTCTTGGAACCTACAACTGTGAAATTGGACGATAATATTCTACTTTTCTAAAATGGAGTTGTTGTAAGACGTCGCTACGTTTGATTTCCAAATTTAAGATTTCTGAGTTGAGAACATAACTCAAGTGCTTTCGCACGTCGCAGTTACGAAACATAAATTTCATGTTATTTCTAAAAAATGAGTTTTTGACCTGCGACAGTTTTCGATTTTATATTTTAAGAGTTTTAACCTCAAAATCGAACTCAGAAATTTGAAAATTCCAAATATGAGCTATCCATTCATTATGAACTTTGGAATTTAAAATGTTTCATTTAAGAATAGAACTGCACCCTACACGCACCCATGTGAAATTTCAGGAAAATGAAGCCATTTTTTAAAATTACATATTCTTGGGCCGGCTCCATCTTGGATTTCGAAATACAAGATATTTAACTTGAGATTCGAACTCAATGTCCTTCAAAACCCTCTGATACAAACCTTCGCGAAAATCGAACCATATTGCAAAATTAGGTATTTTTAGCTGATGCCATCTTATATCACGGAATTAAATATATTTAATGTGAAAATTGAAATGTACGCACTTGGTAACCCTAGACTTGAAATTTCAAGAAAATTGAACGATGTATTTCAAAATAATGGATTTTTGGGCTATCGCCATCTTGGATTTCAGAATTCAATACATTCAATTTCACTGTCAAAACAAGCACTATTAGACTACTGATCCGAAATTTCACAAAAGTGGGCAATTCGGAATTTAACATTTTGGGTTGCTTCCGTATTAGACATCAGAACCAAAAATACTGATTAGAGAGTCGAACTTCGTGTTTTGCAAAACCTTTGAATATGAAACTCTAACAGTCTTCGTCCTTGTCCGGGCGTCAGTAGCAGTTCCTGAACGGTCAGCTTACCTGGCTGTTCTTCCTTCTACTACAGGAGGGGCGAAAGGACTTGAATTATGCGAAAAGTTTGCTTAAGTGTCTTCCTGAACGTCGAGGATATCGAGAATGAAAGATTATTGTCTATACTCATACGACAGCAGTTCACCAATTGTGGAGCTATACAACGACTATTATAATCCCAACTGTCTGACCTCCTGACGGGAAGAGACTGCCGTATCAAGAAAATGGCCTCCAAGGGAAGAAACACACTATGCCAAGAGCTTCTTACACTGTTCAGTAGGAGAGGCTAACACATCGTCACATCAGCCGACGCTTCTCCAGCGAAAGAGAACGTTTACAGCTGAGGACCTCTCTTCTCTCGCTGCCAGGAGAGGCCGTTACTCCAACCAGAATTTCTCCAAGGGAAGACAACTTTCCTGGACATTCATATACTCGAGTTTTGGACTACATTCCAGTCCGAAAAATGCGGTCTGGTCGGACATGCGTACAGGCGGGAGGCCACACTACGTTGTCCTGCATTTTTCGGACTATTCGCTCTTTCATAGTGCGCTGTTTTGTTGTTGCTTTATTTAGTTGTGTTCTGCTTCGTCGCTACGCTATTTTGTCTCCTCAATTCTTTGCGTGTTACACTTGTCCTGTTTATGTCATTTTGCTCTCGATCTTGAGAGGACAGACTCAAAATAATTATGAGTGTCTAGATAATTAAATGAAACACATATTTATTGATTGTTATTATCTATGGTGTTATGTCTTGGGAAAGGAGATCTAGACATAACTGAAATGTATATTTGAAATTTGAGGTAGTTATCCCATAAGTTTTGGCAAGAGCACCGATTTCTGTGTAAATGGGAAGGGCGGGGGGGGGGGGGGGGTTCTGATATGTGTTTTGTTGCCAGACAAGGGTCTAAGAAGGCACATATGATGATCTTAATACAAATTCAATTCAGAATTTTCCAAATATTGTATATTCATAAAAAAAATTACATTTAATAATATACATATAGTCATTATGAAGGCTTTCCAAGACTATTACAGAATTAAACTTTGTTTGTATAACGTTAAAACAATTTCATTAAAGCATATTATGTTCTAACTAATAAGAACAAGTTTCTACTGTTACTAGAAAATAAACCTAGGAAATAATTAAAACTAATGTTATTCTATGCAGAGGACTTACTTAGCTTTTCCAAATGTGGTTCTCTTTATGTCCTGCTCACCAGTGTGCGAATTAAACTATTTAGCCAGGGGGGATAGAACAACGCACTGATTTCTACAGGCAACCTATATACATATATAGGCAGAGAGAGAGAGAGAGAGAGAGGAGAGAAAACATGCAGTCCTATTTTCCAATAGAGGTTACTAAATCAAACCAATCATACTGAATCATTCGCATTAGGCTACTTCATCATAAACATCATAAAAGAAAGGACTTCCAAATTGGCTTCTTGACTGCTGATAAAAGTCTATAAACTCTTGGGCTTATGATATGGCCCTATCCTGATATTAGATAGTTATTATTATTTCTATGTTAAGTGAAGTTTTATGAGGAGGACGCTAGATGTCATTACTTTTTCTAGTGTAAAATCGAAGTGAGCAACTTTTTTGTATATGGAAAATTTGTTGTTTTTGTGATGTTATCAAATGCAGATGATTTTATTTCTTTAAAAAGGTTATTTGTGTCAGAAAGAAAATTAATTTTATAAGTAAGTTATTATTTTGTAAACTGATATGTAAATCAGATGTATAGTGAGATTATGAATGTATATAGCCGATGTCGGGAACAGCATCTAGAGGTAGGGGTAGAGATGTAGAGTTATTCTTTATCTTATTAATCCTCTGTTGAAATAAATATATTTTGAATTGTCGCCTTTACGTTTACTTTTGATAGTTAGACGTAGTGGAGAGCTTGGTTTTGGTCCTTGAATGTTGCTGTAAAGCACTGACAGGATCATTGCTTGGTTTTCTACTATCTTCAGGCGTACGTCCTACTACGGGGAGTAGCTTTGGGGCACGCCTTAGCTTAGATATTGTTGTCTTCCAACCTCCAGGAACCAGAACACGAACCAGTACAATAGTTTCCATTTGTTTCTACCGCACAGAGACAACAACTGAGCTAGCTACGAAGGGTAAATTATACAGAAGTAACGCGTGACCAAAGGAGGCAACGTTACACTTGTCACTCCCATGAAAATAGTTTCAACTTCTGCCAGACAAAAATGTTCCGATTTTCTATCTAATCTTGATTGAAACATCTTCTGGGGGAAAATTTTACCCTTGGCAGGGACGAAAAATAAATTTGTCAGGGGGTAAACCCCGGGCATCACCCCGCTAATTCGCACACTGCTGTACACCCTTCCTCTGCGCTACTACTTTATTGGACAAATATTGTTTTTCTTCTTTTAATTCTCGGTTCTCGATCTCGACAGGCAAGGATCAAGAAGCTTCTGTCTCACCTACAGTGAGAAAACATATATTTGGACAAGTTAAATAAAGAAGAAAAAACAGATTGTATAGCACGCAAAACGTGGCCCATTTCGAAATACCTTGCCCTTTCATGATAATATGGATACCTTAGATAGAATGCTATATAAATAACTAGTACTCGATACACCTGTAAGGTAACAGGCAACGATAGAGTGACAACTACGTAAATTCATCGCAAAAAAAAATTTCAAAAAAGAGTATTTGGAAAACTCCATACTACTCTCGAAAAATGTTTTAGGTATCCCATTGTGTACAAGAGCACTCACTCTGCATGATGTTTAGAAGCAATCAACACCGTGTCAGGCATAAAGAAGCTTGTTGGAAAGCCATGCTCTGCCGTTAGATACATCATAAGGAAACATAGAACAATTATTGGGGAATCGTTCTGGTCAACTAAGGAAACTAACTGCCCAGAATGAAATCTACATTCTTCATACTGTGAACAAAACTCAAAGAATTAGTGCTAAATATTTTGCTACTTCACTTATCTAGGATATGCAAGTTAATGTTACAGATGTGAACAAAAAAATGGGATTCTGAAGATGTGTATCCAGAAACATAACATACATATCAGAAGAAAGCAGAAAGAAGAAATTCCAATTTTCCAAGAAAAATCAATATGAGTGCCTGGAATTTGGAAAAACGTTTCTTTTTCTGGGATAAGACGGAGATAAACTTGTATAGTAGTGATGGATATCAGGACGTGCGGCGAAAGAAGAATGAAACTTGCAGGAAGCAGAACATTGCTTCAACTTGTAAAAATGTTGGAGGGTCTGTTTGATTTGGGATTGTGTAATTACTAATGGAGTGGTCAGTATTCATACCCTGGATACACATCTTCTACCTGGATACACACATCGCAATTTTTTCAATGTATTTTGGATTGTTTGTGGTGTAACATTAACTTACATATCCTAGGCGAGTGAAGTAGCCGAATGTTTAGCACTAATTCTTTGAGTTTTGTTCACAGAATGAAGAATGTAGGTTTCATTCCGGGCAGTTAGTTTTCTTGGTTGCCCAGAACTGATTCTATTCCGCAATAATTGCTCTGTTTTACGTTTCCTTATGATGTATCCAACGGTAAAGCATGGTTTTCCAACAAGCTTGGCTTGCCTGACGCGGTGTGGATTGCCTCAATGCACTACGTAGACTGCTCTTGTACACAAAAGGATACCTAGAACATTTCTATCGAGAGAAGTATGGGGTTGTCCAAATACTAATTTTTTGCGATGAATTTACGTAGTAGTCACTCTTTCGTTGCCTTTTACCTTACAGGTGTATCGAATGTTAGTTAGTTCTATAGTATTCTATCTAAGGCATCCAAATTCTCATAAAAGGGCAAGAGATTTCGAAATGGTCCATGTTTTACGTGTGATACAGTCTATTCTTTCTCTTTGTTGAACTTGTCCAAATACTTTTTTTACCCGCTGTATTTAGATCCCCCCCTCCTATCTATATGTTGTATTAGAAACTCAAAATTACAGTATTGATGGTAAACAATAATTACATCCAAACAACAGTTTGAAGGATATATTTCCTAGTGCAAGTCTACTCCTACTTTTGTGTGAGTTCTTCTGGTCGCTTATTTTTCTTGTATGTTTTTCTTTTTCTTAAATTATGTTTGTATATGACAAAATCACGATGAATGATCCTTAAACGACAGAAAATGACGTTTCATTTTTATTTTGTTTTTTTCTTTTTTTCACTGATGATCTTTACCGATGTTGTGCACGAAACTCCAGAAACAACACAAGCAATACATGAATTAACTCCTGTAGCCAGGAGAGGGGTATTATACTTGATGTAATTTATATACAGTAAGTACTGTAGCATACGAGTTTCAGGGAGGGATTTATCAATGAAATAGATTTTGCAAAGGGAGATAAGCTCAGTAGAAGGTCAGAACGAATGACATTGTACTGTAGAAATAGGAGAACCGACTTCACCTTATCAATTGGGCCCAATTGGGGGGAGGGGGGCTTGGCCCCTTAAGCTTCCCCGGAATCGGCACCCTTGTGTATTGGGTAACTATTGCCAATATGATGATTGAGGAATCCTGTACAATGTTGATGCTTTATTATTATTGCTGGAATTATTAGCGTATTTGAAATATTAAGTCAGAAACGTAAATTTGTTATTATTTGCTATGTGTGTTGAGATCTATATTTAAATGAAAATTGAATCAGAAGTAGACGTTATGTCTTCGTCTGATGCTATAGGTAAAGACTGTCATATAAGTAATCTAGGGTATTTGGTATATGAGTCCTCAGGTAAATTTAGCAGCTGATCCGATATAAGGCAATGGCAGTATTTAATCTAGCATAACCTACTGTAATCGAATCAGATTATATTTTAAAATTTGAACTATTAACATTTGCGAAAAGATTCACATTAATTTATTCACTTGGCTTGCAAAGCTGTCAGGTCAGACTACACAATTACCTCGCACTGCATTTATTAGCTCCATCTTTGTGGATGTTGTTCAGAGCCTTCCTCTGCTTTGGGACATACACAGTTCTGGTATGCACAGTTTCAGCAGGGGTTGTTATGACACGGGCTAAGTTTCGAACCTCTGACTGTTTTAACACGCTCTTTTTAAAACGGTGCAGTTCTGTTGCGCGCTTTTCTGACGACGCTGTTATGTGGTGTTACTGATTTCATCAGAGAGAAAGAATAGTGGACCGAAAACAGAACTTGAAGATATGGACTGACGAACACTAATAAGGACAATGTCCAAAGAATATGCAACTGCTGCAGTAAAAGTGACAACAAAAATCAATATCTAGTCTGAAAACACTGTTTCCGAAAAACATTCGTAGAAAACTTAACAAACACAGAAACCTACTGTAAACTATGAACAATATGATATTAAACATCATAAAATATGGACAGCTGATGATCAAACAAAAATGTTTTACTTAGGCCCTGCGGTTGATGCGTCACATTATATTAAAGGCGTCAATGGAATCCACATTCTTATCAATGCTTTTCAAGTTTTGCCACAACTCTTTCCATTCCAATCATCACGATTGGCTATCAGCCGTCTTTAGACACGTTTATCGTCCAATACATTTCTCAAGATTAGTTCTAAAATAATCCTGATGTTATATAAGGATTTTCATTGTCTTTCAATAGAATTAAACGTAGTCCCTCAAGGAGAAAATAACGAGCGTGCACCTAACGCCTTCTTAAGCTGTGGTGTCTTTTGCACGTCACATTTGCACCTCACGTCAATTCTTGTAATATCCCAAATAACAAACATGCGTATATACATTGTCTAAAGGTCATAATGGATCTGAAATTGATATATTAATGGATATTCGGAAACAAATAATTTATTTAGTAATGTGTGGAAAAAATAAATGTGATAGAACTAATTTTATAAGCTATCTTATTGATTCTAAAATTATAACTATTTATATACGCTTCTCCGAATAGAGGAAGTAAGCATCGCTAAGGCAGCACGCTGCATACAGACGCAAATAGAAAATTCCCATTTTCTAAGAACTGCGGTTTAGTGAGCCATGGTGAAAAAAGCTATATTTTTACCGTCCATTGTTTTATTCTTTTTCGCCTTATTTTTTTCGTAAAATGAAATGGTGTGAATTAGAGTGTAGCTACTCAGAATTTTATATGAACTCTCGCGTGTGAGTGAAAGAGTCTAAGTGAAAAGAGAAGTCCATTTGTTTTCTTTTACCTCCTGAAAAATCCACAAGTTGATTCCTCTCCGTGGGAGTTGCCATGGTTACCCAACTCTTCAACCACCACCACTACCACAACCATGATGTGTGATGTATTTTGAAAGTCGAAGATGACGAACAGTAGTCTTGATACTGGTTGAAATCCTTTGTGAGTTATATGAGAGCGTGATTTTCTCTCTCTCTCTCTCTCTGCGTCTCTTTCTTACTCTCCTTTCCTCTCCATCGGGTAAAGGGATCTCCACAGAGTCTTTAAAACGTTGGATTTCTTGCATGTCTGCCCATTATTGCCTGATTTCGTTTATGCTTTTTTGTACAGTTCAGGCGGTGTCGTTGGATGACTTTAACGATGACTGACGTTTTTGTACAATCGTTGATAAGATGTTTTTGAATGGAAAGTATTTTGTGTACATCTAAATTATTTAAGTATAATACTCGAAATATTTTCTTTACAATTCAATATCTCACGTCATTTGTTGACAAATATATTCTCTAAAATATTTTAATATCTGTTACATCTTTCTAAATAATTCGAACCTATCAGTTTCCTATAGATTAGTTTATTGTTGGCAAAATGTACAAGCATATTCCTGCATAAAGTGAAAAGATAGGCAAATAATTAAACTTCTATGCCATTGGGAACCTATAGAAAACCAGCATATACCACCATTTTGCTTTCTGCTTCTGGTTTCGTTACCTAAAACATCGTTAAGTTATAGCTTTAAATCTCCGTCAACATTATTCAGCTAACACAAGTTTGTCTTGGCCTTTTGGAACTCTGTGTTGTCCATGTCAGAGCTTTAGTTTAGACAAGTCTCACGAGGGAACCTTACGAACCAAGTTCCGGGATTTTCGCCGAACTACTTCCAAAAGAGAGGGGACAGGGTAGGAAGTCAGAATGTGAGATTATTTTTTTCGGAGCAGGAGTGTGAGAGGCAGGAGAACGGGTTAAAGTGAACTGGTGCTTCGGTCCAGTAAAACTGTACCCGTTTTCTTTTGCCAGTTTCTCATAAAAGAAAGTAGAGAATGAAGTGCAACTTACCATGATTATGGATAATGCTGTTCTACACTAGAAGCGACTAGTATGAAGCACCGTCAGTGTTGCCAGCTGTAGACATTCGCAGTGTTGCCAGAATATTAAAAGCCTGAAAATATCGGTAAAGGCAGGGACTATAACGATGAAGTCAACGTCATTTACTGACAAAGTATAGTTTATTCTAGTACTGTGTACTACTTCGCCAATACTATTGTAATAAGCACAAAAAGAAAGCAATGATGCGAGTTACAAATGAAATCAAGATATTAGTTGAAAATATATGATAATTGGTCATCAAATGCTGTTGAGTCCATTGTTATAGCCACTCGCTCTCCTCTCTTCTCTCTTTCTGTTTTCAGTGGACACGTACGCTAAAACGAAGTTCTTTCCTACTTTCTTGCTTTCACCTTTCCTTTTCTATGTCTATAAAAATATTTATGGGATGAAATATTACAATTCTTGTGGAGTGCTGATAAACCTGTTGTTCATTTTTATAGGGATTCTAATGTTTTCTTTTGTTTGTCGTTTCAGGATGAAAGTGGTCATTCGCCTGCTGGTTCAGAAATTTGGCACATCTGATGACGCACCATCCATTGCAGATCGGGAAATATTCAACAAGATATGTGCCGAATTATTGGATGAACGAGTGATCGTTGAGCGGTATGAATCTCTAACATATGAGGACGCTTCAGACCTGGATGTTGACTCAACTGATCGTGAATATGGCGATGAGGATATCGACATGACATTGCAAGCCATATCAACGCAACATGTGCCGTAAGTGTCGGATAAAGAAAAAACACCGTCATCTCAAGGCAGTAGCTCATCGTATGTTCCGTCACCGGTAAGAAAGAAGAAAGGAGTCAAAGAACTGTCAGAAGAATACAAAGATCGGGCATTCCAGTACTGGACAAGCACAGTTGGAGGAAAGAGAAGATCTCTGGCATCTGTTCGATCCAAATTTGCAAAGATAAAATCGATTGGCGTGCTGCAGAACTATGAACGATCGCGAGAAAAGATGACGTCACGCGTGAAGGTGAGTACTATAAATACCAGAGTGTTTAAGCACTTCAAAGAAATGTCTGCACGCAATGCCATAATTCACGACAGAACAATCAGACAGTGGGCATTGCAAATCAAACGCCAGGTTGATCCAGATGATAAACTGAATCTCAAGGCATCAGATTCATGGATTTACAAGTTTAAGAAAAGAACAGGATCGTCTCGCGATCAATTACTCATAAAGTGTCAAAGACCTGCACCTCAAAAAAGGAGGATATACAGCGGAAATCAGATGAATTCGTCAGAAAAATGAAATCCTTGTTCATCGAACGACATTTGGTTCTCAAACAGATCCTGAACACAGATCAAAGTCGTTTCGAGAAAGAAATGCATTCAGGACGAACACTTTGACCAATGGGCATTAAACGAGTATATGCAACTGTAGGATCTACGTCGGCAACGACGCACTTATACATGATAATGCCTGTAATCTCAATGGACGCAGATCTACATTCGCCGATGTACATGCTTTGTGCAGAATCCAGCCGGAAATTTCCTCAAAATAAACCAGCTGATCCATCAAATATTATGTCCTATGCTTCTGGCTCTGCTAACATGAAAAAAGAAGATCAGAAGACAACGCTGACCAATGTATTCTGGCCAAGTGTGTCTACTTTATACGAAGAACCCATACTTCTACTTCTTGATTCGTGGTCAGCCAATTCGGATGAAGTGTTAATCAAATCATATTCCAGAAAGCATTAGTGAATTTGAATGGCATTTGATTCCACCAGGATGCACAGGACTCATTCAGCTACTGGATATCTATTTCTTCCGCCCCTATAAAGCATTTGTTAAGTTCGTGACTGATGCCATTATCGCGACCAAAGAGTTTAACATCTGGCATCGGGACAACTTCATTCGTCTCCAATCCTTCACTCATTATCAGTTTTCGTCCCCAATGTTTCGAAACATGATCAAGTATGCATGGTACAAGTCACGATATATGGACGAAGAATCGGAACCATTCAGGACGCCGATGCAGTACTGCTGTGACACTGTTGGGTCTGAAGTTTGTTCATCAGATCAGTGCAGTGCTTTTTTATTCATGAGATGTGCTCATTGTAACTACACGTTTTGTCTGAATCATCTACTCATTGACAGTCTGCATATAAATTGCACTTAACGCGAATTTCCTGATGACTATTTCAAGATTCCTGGTGATTTCGCTTATTACCACTGAAATCAAAATTGTATTTGGCGAAGTAGTACACAGTACTAGAATAAACTATACTTTGCCAGTAAATGACGTTGACTTCATCGTTATAGTCCTTGTCTTCACCGATATTTTCGGGCTTTTAATATTCTGGCAACACTACGAATGTCTACAGCTGGCAACACTGATGGTGCTTCACACTAGTCGCTTCTAGTGTAGAACAGCATTATCCATAATCATGGTAAGTTACACTTCATTCTCTGCTTTCTTTTATGAGAACCTGGCAAAAGAAAACGGGTACAGTTTTACTGGACCGAAGCACCAGTTCACTTTAACCCGTTCTCCTGCCTCTCACACTCCTGCTCCGAAAAAAATAATCTCACATTCTGACTTCCTACCCTGTCCCCTCTCTTTTGGAACCAGTCCGGCGAAAATTCACGGAACTTGGTTCGTAAGGTTCCCTTGTCAGTCCATCTAACATACTCTGGGTTCGACCCTGGCTGCTGTGTCTTCAGTGATCGGCTTGGCTGTTGATAACATCTTGGGGTAAGTGGAATGTAAAGTTACTTACAAAGGGAAATGGAGGTTGGAATTATAAGAAATAGTAGTATTTTCCTCCAGGTGAATTGTTGCACTGTACGCCTCATAGTTAGACAACCAACATGACTGTATAATATGCGCCAAAACATGGTATGCCAGGATATTCCTCCATTCAGAGTGAAGAATTGACTTCTTCAGAATCATGTAGAGAACCACGAGATAGATTGGAAAAGGTCAAATTCTTGTCTTATTCAAACACACGCATGCACACACACACGGACAGAGAGAGAGAGAGAGAGAGAGAGAGAGAGAGAGAGAGAGAGAGAAACTGCGAATAAATGAAGGGAACTAGTAAACTATTTTCTCCATCCTGGGATAAGGTCTTGTCGCTTGCTCGCCTCAAATGCCACCTTGTGGAAGCAATGCAAAGCTAAGGAGGGGAGGCATGAGCAGACACGTTCGACTTGTTTTTGCAGTGCAACTTCTGAACTCCTGGGCTAATTGGTATTACAAATGTCAGTCGTCTCTCAGGCGTTAACGCGGGGCGCTTGAATTACAACACCAAGATTAAACTTTGAACTTATGAAGTATTTTCTTCTCTTTCTAATAGGAAACTCTGGATTTTTTGAACTCCGAGGGGTAGAATATTATTACATATTCGATATTTTAGAGTGATTGAATTAAAAATTAAATAACTTAAGAAAGTGCGTGTTGCGCAACGGAGTATACAATAGCACCCACCGCCACTGGTCACAACCAAGCTCTTTTTGAAGTCAAAATGGTCAATTAATGGACTAAGCCCACTTGGACTTCCAGATACCCAATTTTTTTCGAGGGAAGTTTAGTTGCCTGCCTTCCAAGTTTAGAGCAACAACTGTGTAAATGCGCTACTACACTATCCAGCGGCTGATCAGCTTCCTTAACATTTTGCTTGACGATCTTGCTCTCGAGGAAGCTCGAGCATACTTTGCGCTATTACACTATCGAACTTGCTGATCAGTTTACTCGCCCAAGCCTGCCATTGAGCAAACTCGACGGAATTTTTACCATTACACTGTCGAACTTGTTGATCAACTTCCTCGACAAGCAAGCTCGTCAGTGTAAGGCGTTATTACACTGTCGATCTTGCTCGTCGAACAAACTCGGGAGAGCATGTTGATCCGCAAGCTCGACAGCGTAATAGCGCCCTTAATAGTGAGATCTAAAGAAACTTTTGGCCTCAACCGTACGTTATAAGTAAATACCCTGCTTTGCATACAAAGACTCAAGAAACCGAGACTACTGTATTTCTTCAAACAAGAAGTGCTGATACGCCAGTCTAAAGTAACTTTTATCCAGTCGACTGACTCAATTTCCTTTTGCACAGACCCGCATCCTGCTTTAAGTTTGAGAGTTGTCTATAATATGTGTATGTGTTCGTATAGACATAGATACAAACCATCTATCCATAAGTTGTTGGAAGAGGAGGAGATGAATATTATGACAAAGAAAGAGGGAGAGAGAAACTTTTTGAGATGACAGCGTTGGAGGACTTCCTTCCGTCTCTCAGGAAAAGGAAGCTGTGCTCGGTTGACTAGCGTTGACGTCTATTGGTAAAAAAAAAAAAAAAAAAAAGAGATCTATATTTTGTGGCAGTCAAGAGGAAGAGTTTTTATCTCTTAAAACTTGAGGCAAGAGGAAGAAGAAAACCATTTATATTTTGTAATAAAGCTTGTTGCTTTATAGAGCAGACTTCGTCATTGCATTTACCTACATGAATTTTGAAGCATAAAATCATTATGTATTGTTTGTTTTAATTTATTTTAAATGAAAGTAGTAACGGCACTACGTTTTAAACTTGTATTAAAACGCTTAGATGAAGTGGAGAATTTTTTAATGCCAAAAAAGATTTACTTCCGAGAACTGTGTATGTTTGACAAGAAATATCCTGACCAAATTTAGCAGAGACATTAATTTGAGTATTCTGAATTCAGTGCTTGCAATTAACTACAAATCAAAGTATTCGCTCTCAACAAGAAAATGCATGGCTCTATAAAAATACTGACAAAAGTTAGTTTAAGAATTATTATTCTGGCTTCTCTTTCTCTCTCTCTCTCTCTCTCTCTCTCTGTGTGTGTGTATCCTTAGAAATGTGTGTACAGAACAAACTGCTTATTCCACTGTCGAAAATGTAAATTGTAAAGCAACGATCTCTAAAACTAGGTGGCAGCACTTCTTCCGTATGCCCCTAAATGTATTTTTATCGTTGTACGAAATTGTAATGCTTCTTCCATAAATTTAAGCTCAGAGAGTTCATAACTACTATATTTCAAGAATTCAATTAGTGCCAATTATTTATTTTCTTTTTTATTCATTGTTCAAATCGCTTGATTGTTGTTGACATTAGCTAAATAACAAGGAATCTCTGTCAACAATGAACAAAAAACAAAAAGTCAGCACTGATAGAACTATTTAAATGGTTATGAACTTTCTTTTTTGAAAGTTTGAACTCTCTAAGCTTGAATTTATAGAAGGAGCATTACAATTTCGTACAACGATAAAAACATATTAGAGGTATACAGAGATAGTGCTGCCATCTAACGTTAGAGATAATTGCTTTACACTAATCTTAAAAACGATTTTCCCACGCCTCATACGAATCAACCTTTGATAACCTCTTGTACACATTTAGATACATTTTTGTATATTTTTAATTAATAATTCTTCCTAAAATCCATAAAACAAATAAAGAAACATTGGTACAGTACAATGTACCTTTAGATGTTTGTATTACAAGTTAGACTGTATTAATTAATGGTCTTTGGTAGTCTAGGAGAAAAGTAAAAACAAAAGTTAAGCGGGAGAGGTGATATACCTCAAGCCATCTGGATGATTACTTAGAGTTTTAAACAATCTACATACAAAGAATAAAATAAATTCACCACATTTCTCCTTACAAATGAATGAAATTTAATACGAATGTGAGTACGCTATATAGTGATACAGATTGCTAAAAAACAAATTACTTTTCTGAATTCCTTGTGTTCTTTTTGTTATCCGATCTTATTATATTTACCATTTTCACCTCCGTCTTCTACCGCCAAGGCTTCTTTTTTGTTTAGGCTTTTTCTCCTTCCTCGTTTGGGGTTTCCGTTCAACAGCTTTCTCCTTTCCTCTCTTTCATTTATATTTCTTTACATGCTTATCTTCATATTTACTTTTCATTATACTTCTTCTTCTTCTTCTTCTTCTTCTTCTTCTCTTCTATTCTCTTCTCTTCTCTTCTCTATTCTGTCCTCTATTTCCATTTAATTTTTAGTTTTACCTTCTTTCTTCCTCTCAATATTTATTGCCTTCTTTTTCACATTTATTAAGATTTTTCTGTTCATTCTGTGCTGTTTATTCTTTTTAAAAAATCTATCTAAATCATTGGACATAACGTTTTCTCCTTTCCTCTGTTAACATAAAATTAGTGAAAGATGCTCAAAGAGGGAATCGAAATAATTTAATACGAGTTGCTGTTGTGATATCGGGGAATTCCGGTCAAGTCCTCGTGAGAAATGTGTTAGCCTATCTGCTGTGTTTTCGTATATTTGAGTATTTCTTTTTCACACTATATAGTTCGTTATATTTTGATTAGGTCAGGTTAACCAATAAGGCAGGTGAGCCAAATAACACCATCTTAAGATCTTAACTGATGTAGCTAGTGAACCATCGTTGTTAGAAGTCCAAAACAGATTGTGTGAAAAGGTGCTTATATGTCCTACATACCAGTAGTGTGATATGAAGATTGGTATACAATGTGGGTGGGAAAAAATACGAAAAATCATTACGTGGTGGGGTTATTAGAAACATATGTCCCTAATAACGCCACCCTCTTTGTTGAATTAAAATTTGTTCACATACTTTGCATTAAGCTACACAATAGGGAATGTTTCGCTTGTAATCCAAAGCGACGAAGACAAGAACAATGCTCAGGCACTTAAATGACTACACATAGACCTACCTATACTATATACCACACATTCAGTGTGAAATTCATGCAGTCAGTTGATTTGTTTAAATAAAATAGTATCCTAATTCTCGCTATGAGAGAAATTTAGAAATACTTTGTTATTTAATCTAGAAAATAAAAAAAAATGGTTATAAATGTGTAAATTAGAAAGGGTGCTGTTATTAAGATATTCGCTGTGGTATTTATTGGGGTACACGCAGACAATCATATTACCACCTCATTTTCTTACATATTACAAAACTTTCGGTAGTTTCTTGTGCTTACGGAGTAACAAGACATTTGACTCTTTTGATATAGGTATGACTTTCAGCGATTATGACTCACATTCAATGTGAACTTAAGGAAAATATGCTCACCTGAATTACAACGACCTTCTCGGTCGGGACCACAGCTCCAAGTGTGCGTCATGACAGCTCTTCTATGATCACTAGCGCAGTTAGTTTCTGGCAGTCCTGCTAGAGGTCATCTGAATACATATTCGTACTTCTGAATTCTTGGCACCTGTTCTCGTTTCCGGAATACCGAAATATGGCGTTAAGTGGCGTTATTTAACTGACCTACCTTATTGCTTTTTAAAATTTAATATCTGTCTTAGTTTCGGGAAAGGGAATCAGAAACTTACTTCTTCCCTGTAGACCACTTCATGTGTAAATCTTAACCATAGAAAGCATAAAGCACACTCTGATATCTCCTTGTAATCTTTAGTAGTTGATAGTTCGTAGAAATTGACTTGTAGAAAACACACAAAGAATGAACGAAAGTAACCCTTAAAAATAAACATAAAAATTCAATTGGCTTGTGAGATCTTTTAACGCACTTTCTTAGACCTAAGATTTTCTGTTTTCATACGAATCACGATTACCTCTCAGATCGTCCAAGAGTCCTGTTGTAGTTGGAAATGAAAGAGGGATAGGGTGGAGAACTGTTGGACACTAAGAAAGCGACGATGATCTCTTCGAATAGTAGCAGAAAGATGATGTTTTTCGATGAGCACTTCACTGAATAAAGTAACTGGTTAGAGCACTGTTCAGTTTCGGTCACAATTTTTAGTACACACGTCACAGAGTTTGTTTACTTCGCTTTGTTGATGAACACAGTTCGTTCTCTGCGGAGACGAGTACTATAAAGAGCATTCAGCGTAGTGCAAATCTTGTTATTTTCACTGTCTTTTATATAGGCACTTTAACAGTTATATCAAAGTATGCGAACGTCATTTTTGTGACATGTTTGATAAAAGTGATCACTATAAAAGCTCTTACAAACGTTCCCTTTGTTCAATGAATAGTTCTTTCCTTTACTCAGTCAAGGGAACTACGAGCAATATGCTGGTGGCTAAACAAAGCATACACGTACAATTAATCTAACGATTTCTCGAAAAACTCTATAGAAAAAGAACATTTGGGTATTTTACGTATATTGCAATCGAATATGTCCATTATCAGAACTATCAGATGCAAATACAACGGCGTGTTTGCTACAAAGACATTAGTGTTGAAGGCAAGACAACTTGCATGGTTCACTACGTCAACTATAACGAACGACTAACTACAAAGTGTTGAATTTCTCTTACTCACGTGAGGTGTCGGTTTTTACACATACGCACATGTCCAAATCTGGTAATAGTGTCTTTGTGAGACATACACAAAAGGTTACCATATGGCTATAGCGAACATTGGCTGTTATGAATTAAGCTCACATTGACTACATTGATACACATTCACATGGCATGATGTTATAAAATGAGCCTTAATAAATACAATCATATAGTTCAATATACTTTCAACCTATATAATACGGAGACGGATTTTGCGCAGAAACGGAGTGACTCAGAGCCAGATGACAACAATTAGTCAGGGAAGATAAAAAGAAACTATCAACGGCGACTATGTTCTTTCTCGGCACAAGAAAAGAACGCAAAAGTAGCAAATGAGACGTACATTCTAGAGTATTGTACATACTAAATCAGTGCAACAGCAACGCAGTAACGAAACAACGTTTTATATACACATTTACCAAATAAAAATGGGTAATCTCAGCTGTTGTTGTGCGCATTTATTAACTAAAAGTTACAATCGTGATTCTATATGAACTGAATATACAACAATAAAGGTAAATTAACATAAATTATAATTGCTAAAAAAGGTTCCTTTAAAATGACCAAGAGCATATTCATTAATATTATCCATTAATATTATGTGTGTCACACTCTTGACAAAGTAGTGACCATTTAGCCAACATTTGAGTCTGTAGAGGAATACAGCATGATTTTCAACACTAGAAATTTATCGTACCATAATACAATTTTGAAATTTAATGTATTTTACAAGCCAACTTACAGACAGAATATCGCTAAATAATTGTATACATCACAAACCATATTAAAAAGTGAATTTCGTGGATGTTCACACAGCTTAAAATCATGCTCGGGATATGGAAATAAAATCTCTTCTTACCTTAAACCGTCATGTTTGGCGAAAATAATATGTGAGATTTAATGTGTAACAACACAATTAGATAATTTTACGAATTATACCTCAACATACCCTAAAATCAAAACCAGTAGAAACAATCAAAGTTGGAATAGCATCAGGAAGTACTGATGTGCTTTTAAGTCTTGTGACACTGCAAGATAATTTACACTACCAACCAAACAGGAGTAAAAATAATCCATCATTTACGAAGCTTTCAGTAAGTGACTACACTCTGTGATAATACATTTCTAAAACAAATCATAACAATACAGAGTAAAGTATATTTGCTGTTGAATCAGTGTCATTGATTACTATGTGTAGCTGGATGTCATAACATAACATAACTCTGGATCCAGGAAAGACATGATACATGTAACTGGTAATTCTATATAAGTAAGTCAGAACAGAAGAGAAGAGGAAAGAGGAAGAAATTGATGTTATTATAGAATAGTTTGAAGAGAACAGAGTTCGGAAGATGATGTGGTGAGTTGTATTGATACAGGATATTATGGAGAGAAAACATTCAAGAAAGGAAGCGAAAAAATAGAAGACAAATAGTGGGAATTGGTAAATTCATGGGCCGTCTGTGACTACTTAGTAGATTATATTTAGTGTCAGAATAGCATTCCTGTATCCTTCCCACTTGGCGGAGCTCACGGCCCCTAATGCCTACATATGGGGCATGCTGAAAGAATCTGTTTTCCAATCTAATGACCCACCTAGAAGTGTTCCCGAATTACAGGAGAAGATATCTTTTTGTTGCAGTAGCCTGTGTTCATGAACACGTTCAACAATCTGTAGGATCGTTCTTCACTCTGCGTAAGGGTGGACACTTTGAACACTTGCTGTACCGATGCACTTAGATATGTGTTACCGTAGTCACCTCGCATCTTCTATTGGAAAATCTTGATTTCGTATCATGGTTGTAATTTCAGTCCTGGTTGTTTTGCCGCATACTGTACTTGAACGCCTGAATTTATATATGGATAATCTTGATTGGACATCATATTAAGTCGGCCTGAGCCTGAACTTAAAGACCATAAAGCAATACATTTAAAAGTAAGAATGAAGGGTTTTGGAAATATGATTTAGTGATCGGATTTTCCTTGTGTTTTGCTGAAATATGATGAAATTATGATATTAGTGATAATTGATAATGATGGTATACATATTATCAGAATTATTGATGCTACTATCGTACTATCGTTATATATATATATATATATATATATATATATAAACTTAATGTGAATAAAATTAAACGCCTAGTGGATACCTCTAGGAGAATAAAGATACTATTATATTTGGTAGAAACAAGCAGTGTTAAGTTCATACTTTGGTTGTACTGTTGGATTAAGACATTTTAAATGTTAAATATCGCTCGATGCATCTTTCGAATAAATCTGTTGTTAGCTTTTGAATCTTATAGATCACTTGTGAGAAGGCTAATATAATATCAAACAAAGGTGGACACAACTTTTTGTATATTTGTGGATCATTACAGTTGTCTACAGTCAAGTAAATCATTACGACATTATTAGCAACATTTTGTAGATCAAAAGCAAGAAATAACAATGTGTCGTGAGCAGTTATTACAATTATTGGAATATAACCTTAAAAAAAATTAACTCATACCAGGAAAACAAGACGGAAATCATGGAAAACCTCAGTCGTGATGAACGGCTGTTGGGCGCGAACCTACGACCTACTATGCCACAGAACGCTGGGAAAATATCCAGAAATATTGTGTTCTTTCTTGTACTTCTTTTCCATTCCTTGTCTTTTGCTCGTTTGTTGACAACACTGTTATTTAAGTTGGGTATCTCAGTGAAAGATCTATTACGTCTAGATTCAAGGAGTTATTGTAATCGTGAGATAACTGATTGTTGACATACTTTATCTTTAGAGAAATGAATGGCAGTTTGAGATAACGAAAAATGTTCTTTGGTACTCAAGTTCCTCACTAAATAATTGAATATATATTCTGAATTTCAGTTATTTGCGTATAGTTTTAAAACATTTCGCGTCGCCACTGGACTACTTCTTGAGAGTTAGTTCGTTTTCGTCTTAGTTACTTTCTACCGAAACTAGCTCTCAAACATATATCATAATGTCTAGGGATGAACCTAGCTTAGATCATGGATAGCTGTAGTTCCGTACAGTTTACAAATGCAAATAGATATCTATTCCTAGCTTGAAAGAAAGGAATCAATTCCGTGAAACAAGAAAGAGGAAATAGCAATGTAATGGAGGGTGGGGATGCACATTTGAAGCAAATGAAAGCTTTTACGACGAGGTAACCTTTGCTGATGAACTATTCAATCACTCAATGACTGTTTCAGATAAAAGTAATAGGATCTAAGTACTGTGAAACGTAAGTTATTTAAAAAGTGAATTGAAATAAAACACTTTCTTTACTTCTATCAAATGAACTTCTCTCCCATTGAAAAGCTCTCCACCCGTTGCTTGAAGGTTTTAAGAGAGCTTATCTAAAGAACAGATTGAAAGATTAACTTCACCGTGATGAGAGAAGAATTGAGGAAATAGCGTCTTCATCTAATGCATCACAGTACGCAGTTAAAATGTTGGAGGAAATCTATTTCATGAGACCTTGCTTTTTTCATTATTAAAGTACCAAAGTGGGCCAGTGTGGGAAGTGTGTGCTGTCTTTGCTAAGGCGATTGTGTCGAAGGTGAAGTTTCGTGTAAATCCGGATTACTCATCCTCACGTTCTACACTTATCTTCTCTACAGCAGCATTAGCCTTCACACCTGCTCTGCAGGGCGTGCACACACAAATACATATATACCAAAAGCAGGTGTCATTCTCACCCAAAGCTTCCACATTTTGGTCGAACCGTTAAGTTACTACTATTAAAAATGATCTTTAAATATAATTAACAAACTTTCGGAAACAGATTCTCCTCTAATTCAACACAAGTTAAACAGGGGTGTTTGATACTTGACTGCTTTAGTGTGTAATTTACCTTGCTGCTATTTACGCTTCACAAATTTCAACATTGAACTTTCTTTACCCTAATTCTAAATTGAAGGAATTTATGAGGTCTAATCACAGTTCTCATGTCTGTCGGATTTATTCCCCTCAAACTGACCATGTCAATTGTTGTCATTCGATAGTTTAACACGAAATTTTAGACTAATAATTGGATAAAATGAATTGAAATTTTAATCGAACTGCAAAAAATTTACAACAGAAAATCTGACAACTGTTTCTTATGAGAAAGTGTAATAAAAACGATGGAATAAAGATTACCAATGCGACTGTAGTGATAAGGTTGGAAAATGGCCGCCACAATAGAACGTACAGTAGCTATTATTTTATCGTTTTATGCTTCAAGAACACTCTGCCACTTGAACGAAAAGCGCTATTCTCACTTTCCATAGGTTGCGTGCCTAAAACGTGACCAATTGAAACGTATAGGAAATGAAAGCAATATTTCTGCCGAAACATCGCCACGATACTTTTCCGACACTTGAACATGGAAGTACAGTATATAAGAAAGAACAATGTTTTGTGATTTTCGAAGTAGGGGTAGAAAGTGACCTCAACTAGCTGTTGATATGTTCTAGAACTAATTAAGCTTCGTCGAAAGAGCCTATAAAAGTTTCCGGAAAACATAGTTAACTTAATATTTTAGGCACTTCTGCGCATGGAAGTCTCCGGGAGGGAAGAGTTTGTCGCGATTTCTGGAACAATGGCAGGAATTGATCTCAAATATATTTTTGGTATGTTGTAGAGCTAACTACTCTTCATCGAAAGTGCCTATAATCGTTTCCGGAAAACACCGTCAACTTACTCTTTCCGGCACTTATACCAATAAAAGTTTATTAGAGGGGACAATTTGTCGTCATTTGTGCACCAGAGGTAGGGGATCGCCTCAACTACTTTTCGGTATGTAGTAGAGCAAAGTACGTTACTTGGAAAGATACTGTAATTGATTTCACAAAGTATCGAGAAGGTAGTTAACCATTATCTCAAGAAGGGATGACGATTCTGGAAATTTGTTTTTGCGTCAGTATTTATGTTTGTAATCTTTTGTTCTGGAACAGATGTTGCTCTGTATTCATTTTATATAGTAAAAATGATTGTATTCGATATTGCAAAAAATATTTATATTGTAATTTCCTCATTTACCGCCTCCTCTGCTTCAATCGATCTGTTCGTATTCACTGTCTTCATTAAGTACATCATCTGATAAGGTAAAATATCTGCTTTCTTCTTTACCTCTAAATCGTTCTCCTGGCTCTGATAACATTAGTGCTATTATCCATTGGCTTACCCTTTTTCTCGTCTTTTAGATAGGTGTTTGCTGAAGGTGTATTTCCTTATTCTTGGAAGTAGGCTAATATTGTACCCTTTCTGAAATCTGGAGATAAGACCCATGTCTCTTCATACAGACCAATTTCTCTTTTATCTGTTTTGTCTGTGGTGTATGAAAGAATAATCAAAGATAGACTATAATTTTGTCTCACCCTATCTAGACTCTGCTCAACATGGTTCCACTCTTACCAACCTGTCCTTGTTACTCTGTTCCCTGTCCAATAACACACACCTTGATGTCATCTATCTAGATCTTACAGCTTAATTGAGTTCTACAACATACCAACAGGTAGTTGAGATCACTTTCTACCCCTACTTCGGAAATCAGAAAATACTGTTTTTTCTCATATATTTCCATGCTCAAGTGCCGAAAATATCTCACACGAAGGTCATGCTGAAAGATTTTAGCAGCAATCATGAAAACAATTTATTCAACAATTTAACAAGATTATTACAACTTTTCAAAATACTCTTTATTAACACCTACACATTTTTCTATCCTTTGGAACCACCTAGAAAACAATCAATACAAGCTTCTTCAGGTATGTATCAATACAAACTTCTTGCTTCTACAGAAACTCGACTTTTCTTGCAGCCCGATGAGGGGACGTGTTGTCGTGGTGGAGCAAACGATGCCCAGGTTTAATTTTGGATGCTTTGATTTCCATGTGGCGATAACATTGGGCAGACATCCTTTTACATACCACTCTGCATTAACAGTACTACGTGTTACCAAAGTTACAGTTGTTAGACGACCTGTCTTCGTGAAGAAAGTTGCAATCATTTTCTTTCCAGCACTGCGACTCGTCCTGATCTTGGTGAGTGGTTTGTTTCCTGAACAGACTCAAACGGAAGACTACCTTTTTCTTTCGTGATAATAGTGATACACCCACATTTTGTCGCCCGTTACAATATTATAGACATCTTTGGATCGCTCGCCATCAATTTTGTCCAACATAAAACAGCATCAATCCACTCTTGTGTCCTTTTGGGCATCTGTTAAGGAATGTGTCTCTTAAAGCGCACATTTCTTCGTGAGGTCTAAGTATTAATGCACGATGGTTTGCGCTGCAGTTGATCCAATGTTTAGGGTGCGCTCAATATCGGAACATGTAATACGAGGATCTTCTTCGATCTAATTCCTTACAGCAGAAATGTTTTTTGGGGCTCGATGCTGTTGCTGGGCAACCTGATCCAGGTCCATCTTCCAAAGACTGACGTTCTCTTGAAAATTCACGTAACCAATTTTCCATTGTGGTTCTAGAGGGACAAACTCACCAAAAACATTTACCAAAGAAGAATTACATTCCTCGGCACTCATTTGATTTTTATAATCGCAAGTGATCTTAGGACGAAAGTCACTGCGCGTTATGTCCATTACGCTCAAATGCTCATACACAACTGCAAATTTTTTGTTGCATTCCCTCACATGACTCACTGGAGAGGCGAGCCTCGGGCAATGGTTTCAAGATCAAAAAACATTCCTCCTTGAATTGGGGGCGACCCCATTAATCTGAAATTTACCATTTTGATACTGCAAAAACTTTGGGTATGGACCTCGTATAAGTTATTTTCTGAATGAAGAACTTATCCCATTGTAATATGTATCTCCTTTTAAGATCACTTTGGATGACTCACTACAGCTCTTCATTAATGCCTTAAAAAGAACATTTAAAAAAATAAAAAATGGACATTTGAGATTTTCCTTGTTTGCTCCTAATTTCTCCCTTGATACTTAACTGAAAATGTGTTTTCGTCTTCCAATATTAAAAAGCAAGTAAGAGACTGATTTTTGAGTCTCCTGCGTGGCAAGGTGATAACGCGCTCGACTTCAGTGTGAGCGGTCCTGGGTTTGATTCCAGGTGGGGACTCAAAATTTCGGTGTTGACCCAGCATCGTGAGGACAATTGGAAAGCCACCTGAATAAAAGAAGTATCGGACTGTGGTCATGAATGTCGGACACACGGCTACGAAGAGTCGTTAAGCTGACCACGTAACGCTCTACTTGAACGAAACACAGCCGTCTGACAGGCCAGGACCCTCCATGGGCTGTCGCGCCACATAGTTTAGTTTTAAGAGACTGATTTCCTGTCTTGGAATATCTGCACATCTTAGAAATGTAGATTCATTACTTAAATTCTGGTGTACATATTACTTTTCTTAAACAAACAAACTTTAACTCAACAACATGAATAAGTAAGGTACATGTGGAACAAACAGACGCAATCATACTCATAAAAGGGCTACTTTCGGTAGCCTAATTTAGTCACATAAAGATTAAATACACATACAAACATAGTAGTTAATTTCTACCATAAAACCTTCACAGCATCTGTCACTGATTTAAATAGAACATTTTGTGATCTTCATTATATATATATATATAAAAAAATCTATGTCATTGCGTTAGTGCTCCTGCAAACTTGTCAGAGGTGTTAACAGAGAAAGAAACAGTGAAGAAAATGACCACACCGATCAACTACCCACAGCAGAGAAGAATTATGATTGGCTACAAAGGAATGTGATGTGCTAAATCAATACTAGGCAAATAATAATGGTGAAGCTTAAGAGAACAAGCATTTAGTTTGCCTATGGTACGATATACAATACGAGGCGTGTTAAAAAAAGAGAGAACTTTTTAGATATCGTGCCAACTAGCACTGAGAGCACACAGCAACTATTAAACAGCGGCAGGTGTTGACAACAAAATAACATTTTGTCCCGTTCTGCTATGAACATCAATCATCCAGTTACGTTGGCTGAAGTGAAGACGCGTACAAGTTGTTCGTAAGCAATACAAGACGTGTTCAGGCACCTTTGATATAAACACTTTTTTTTGCTCATTTTACATTTCAAGCACACTTTGTTTTTCAAGCTCTTTCATTGTCACTATTGTGACTAATCCGATGAACAGCTTCTCCTCGTACTCACTACAGCAGATCTAGCTCGACTTCTAATGCTGCTAACGCAATGGGGCAAATATAGGGTGGCCATTTGTCCTGCGTTCGGCCGGACAGTCCTGCTTTTTCTGATAATGTCCTGTGTTCGGCTTATCAGTCGAGCCGGATGCTGATTTGTCCTGAAAGTATTTAACTTCCCGTCGTTTTGATGGTTTCAATCTCAGACATTTTCAGAATTTCTAAATTACTTTCCAAAGAACTAGATCTGGCCGGAAAACACCTACATTTTCTTGATTTCAGAGTTAAGTCAAAACTTCAACTTTGTTTCACTTTACAAAAAGAGAGTGAAAGTGGAACGTGCACTGACATTTTTAAGAACTTCCTGCAGAATATCTACTGAAAGGGACTCGAAAAGGAGAGAAATATCAACAATAAAGGCACGTTTTCCTTCAAGCGTCTGAAGAGTGTGATATCGAGTTGAAGATTCTCTGCGAAGCGGCGGACGTTGCCCTGCGATCTTATAGGAAAACACAGATATTTAATTGCTGACGGTGAGTAGGTCGGAGCCTCTTCAGCTTAGCGTCACACGTTGCAGATGCTTGAATGGTGAGTACATTCTATACCAACGTAAGTTTGTAACTAGTGAACCAATATTGCTGATAGTCTTAATATAAGCTGTTTGAAAACCAGCTCCAATACTTATTAATTACTCTTGATGGCTAATTAAATAAAACAAACTAGTACATCATCTTGCATTTCGATTTTATGTACCTTGTTCGGCTTTTTAACCATGCCCTAATGGCCACCCTAGACATTTTGTTATTCGCACCTGCCGGTTGGGGCGCTATTTAGAAAGTTCGGTATTCTTTAAGCACACCTTGTATATACTCTACAGTATATGTAGGGAATATAGATCAACAATGGAAAGACTATCTGAAGAAATTAGCAGGGACGCTAACGATATGATCGTTGTTTTTTCTTAAATGAAGAACGTTAAGTCCAATATATTTTAAAAACAATAGTAAAGTATACTTTAAGAGAAGTCTTACTTACCCTGGTTTGCATGTTGGTCGTTTTATCGGGGAGCAGATAGACCCTAACGTAAGTGTCAATGACCGTATTTCCGTCTGGCCCCACCAAGTCTTTTGCCTCTAGGACGCTCACCACCAGGTCCGCGGCGTCACTGAAAAATAGAGCCCTTCATAACGAGTAACTACCACCTGAACAGCGGCCACAAGACAAAGATAATGAAACTCATATAAACAACTTAACCTATATATAACATAGTAACAAATAAGACTTTCATTCTCCATACTATTCTGATGTTGTGTTTGAAATGGATTAAGCCAGCTACACAACAAATACAGCACGTACCACCATTGAAATACATGGGTTTAGCATGCTTACTTTTTTGTGTATGGCCAGCGTAATAAAGAAGATCAAACAAATGTACAGTAGAAACTCAGGTCAGGCACATATAGTATTTGCTGCAAAGAAGCGCGTATAGTAAATCAGTACCTTAAAACGAGGTTGTAGAAGTAAGTCACACGGTGTTATGGCTATTGGAAGAGAAGCACAAGCATTCGAGTGAAAATTAAACAGTGATACCGTCATTTTGACAGAAGTACAAGAACAAATTGAAGACACGACGTATAGTCAATAGACTAAAACTGCTGTATACATGACATACATTATGCTCATTTCAAACCTAATATCAATTGCCTCTAACTGCTTTGGTGTTTCTTTATATTATTTTCTTGTTATTTGCCAACACTTGTGAAATATTATGTTATAAGGCACATTTCAAACAACGGAAACAAGAAAAGAACCGTGCTACTTAGTAAGGTGAATGTTCTAGAATAGTCATGTTGTGGTTTGTTACCAGACAGATAATTAGATGCATTAAAATAAATTCTATACACCGACAACTATACAATCTTTTATGCTTTTAGTGTGGCATTGAACAACATCATACTTTTGTAATTGCACACAAATTTCATAACAAGGAAATCAATACAACACTTTCTCCTTTTTGCATGATATATCTTGTGACGTCACTTAATGATCCATTTCAAGAAGGAAGTATTGAAAGGAGGTACTCAGAGTATAAAATTCGTAAAGACCCAAAATAGCAGTGTCGTTTGCTCCTTCAGTAGCACAAAAGTTCCAAACTTGATGGAAGCATATCGCTGCCACAATTTTCAATACAAATGCGTCTGCCTGGGCCCGTGATGCCTAAAAGCCAAAAATAAATTAAATAAAAAAATATACGTTCTGAGGTCGCCTATAATAAATATATTTCAAGACAAGCTGTTACTGTGATACAATCGGTATACATTTAATATGAAAAGTCAAGAAATTACAAAATGTCAATTCAGATAGTCTGTCAGATTTTTCTATATTTGACAGGATTTTTCTTATGTTTGAAACACAAAAAGCCAGACAAATGAGCACTTTTGGTAACTACTGACCTTGTTCATTTTGTTAATAGATGAGGCTAAAGCCGAGATGACCCATGTTCTAACCTCGTTCTCGCCAACAATTTTACGTTTCCTAGGAAACTAGAACAGCTTATTAATACAATCTTAATTGCCGAATTCCGTTTGTTCAAATAATTACACATTTAGAGTGCATAAGATGTACAACTTAGGTGTTTGCACACGTGTAATCATTAAAATATACTAAAACAAAAGAGAAAATGGTCCGTTGTTCGTACATGTAAGAAAGAATGTCTCTACAGTTCGTTGATCTAGAAATGTCTTACTTTTTCAGAGATCACAAACCACACGGTTGTTATTTTCAGTTATTGATAGAATACTCTCGACTTTCTTCAATATAAAAATGAATTTTTACCATTTGATCTTCAAACTATTTCCTTATAGAGTTTCTACAAGACCCATTTTGTGAATTTAAGAACATTTCATGGTATATTAAATGTTTGTCCTCGTCTGAAGTTAGTCAATCCCGCAAATAGGCTTTATTAGGTCATATACAGCTGCTGTTGAGTTCAACAACTACTCGTAAATTAACTTGTGCGTTCTCCGCTGTATTGTCATGCCCAAAGAACGATTTAATGACTCTCCCTTTCGTCTGGTTTCTGAACTTTACACTTCATCATCAGACGGAATATACTGCTCAACTACAGACTTCTATGTTTTTGTGAATCACTTAGAAAATACTGTAAGAAATATCAGTACAAGAACCCCTTCGGCGTAAAGGGAAGAGTGACGCAACAATTCTACTCACAAAAGAAGTGATATCCATTTTGCGAGTTGCTTTCTTTGTGTCATTATGAAGGAATTGTTTCCTTTCTAATAAAATTAAGAGACTTAGTTTCCTCCCTTTCCCCATAGTGACACAAAGAAAGTCACTTGCAAAATGGATATCATTCTTTTGTGAGTAGAATTCTTGCGCCACTCTTCCCTTTACCCCGAAGGGGTTCTTGTACTGATATTACTCATTTTGTAAGGCTGCATATTAAAAAAAGTGCATAGTCTTCATACAGAAGTTCGACTTTGAACATCAATTGCCCCCCCAGCCCCTGGTTCCTACATGTTTTGCTAATGCAAAAAGACAGACAGAACGACAGAGGCCTTTTTCTATCAGTTGTGAAAATTCTGTGATTGCACTAAAAAGTCATAACTTCTGAACCCCTTCACCGATTTTGACGTATTATACACCGTTTGAAAGATACTGAAGCATAGATTACGATTCTGGAAGTTTCGGTCGCCTATATGGTAGTGGGATTAGTGCTATCACCAGAAATTTTCAATTCTGAATTTATTTTCGAACCTTCCTAGAGGGTCCCAGGGAGGTCCTACCGACCCATTTTTTTTCTGTCTCTTTGTATAGCAAATAGCTTCCACATGCAAGTTTAAGCATCAAAATCGGGTTCATAGTGCGCTAGATCCGAAATTAGCTGTATATATCTGACGTGAGTGCCGTTAACAGACTCGTTTCTGATAGGAAGATTTTGTTGGATTGCGTTTTCTACTTAATACATGAACTTTGATCTTCGCACGAGACGCCGTCAACATGCTCTAAATTTACTTTATAACACAACGAAAAAACCGTCATACTTGTCATCCAGGTTCAAATTTCTCAGTGACACTCACTCTTTAAACACCCGCTCTAAAGAGAACACGGTACTCTCAGTGCCAAATCATAAATCAGAGTACTACTCAAAATCTTTCACTGTGTATACTACTAGAGCTTGGAACGAAATCCCTGCACACATCAGGGACTCAGGTTCTCTATTAACATTAAGACGAAAACTAAATTGCTTTTTATCCCAGTCACAATTTCCTCTGATTCACTAGACACACGAATGTACAGATCAACACGAAACTATATTATATATCATTATTATTATTATTTACTCTCTAGTTAGTATTTTTTCTCTCTTTTAGTAATCACATTATGATTGTAATATTATATATTTCTTCATTTTTAATTGTAGTTGCTATAGTGTGAATTTTCGTGTCCATTTTTTGTTTGTTTTGTAGTGTTTAATTATGCATTTTGTAGTGTTTAATTATTTATATAATATAAATTTGATGTAGAATGTTTAAATGGTTGAATGGAAGAAAAGGTTATGCCTTAACTCCGCCATTCAAAATAAGAATAAATGAAATGAAATGAAATCTATGGTCTAGAAATGAGATTGCACATTCTATGAACTTTATATTCTATGCCATGACGTCAGAACCAATAATTAATTGGAATTGAGAAGTAACCACTGATATATATGTGTTGTTGGTAATGCAACTAAAACTGCGATCAGCTGACTTGATATCTGTATTTTAGTACTACCGTTTGGTTTGAAACACGATTAAGTATATATTTATCGAATTTACTTACGATATTAAAAAGCGTTATCTTCGATGAATTTTAAAAGTATTATTCTGTTTCTGTGCACAGCAATTAGTACATTGTTATGATTGATCTTATTCGGTCAAACATCTCATTCTACTTATACGATAAAACGGAATAATATTAGTTTCCTAGCGTCACTCGAAGAACTACCGTTCTTCGTGATATTTCCAGAGTGTAAAAGAAATATAACAAAATTCCTATCTGTATGTTTTACAAGTAAAAGGTAAGAGTACCACTTTCAATAGTACTCTGCATTTGCGTATATGCATGCAAATAGAGAACAGTTTCCTTTTACAGATGTAATTGGATTTGAATGTCAGAATTTTCAGATAGAATGTCCGATAGCTTGTTCAGAAAAGAAAAGTGAGTAAAACTATCTTGAAGAAATACTTATTCAATAACTTTAGTTTCACATTAAAGGCTTTAATATCAGGAAATATCGCACAAAAATTGATGGGAAAGAGGCTTTCCTTTCTCTGTCATGAATATATTTATCTCAGTTTGCAAATGGAAAAATCTTTCCGAAAGCTCCCTCTACTTAACCACCTCAATGAAGAGGGGGTGGGGGTGGCGATGACCTCATACTCTGCTACGGTATCTTTTAAGAAATGTTTAAACTGGTGATGATTGAGAGCAAACCCCCTAAACAAGAATTTCCATTACTTCTTGAAGCACTGGAATTTGGCTGCATAATGCCTCTTGATAAATATTGCAATGAAAAATCATAGATGGCTCTGCAGCATTCTTCGACACTTAATCACATATTCTTCCAACTCCTGTCTTCGTACCACTCATACTTGTATTTTCATCTATAATTATACTATAGTTAGTTTGTCCCATCCTAAACTTAACTATGTACTTCTTCAAAAAGTACTTTACCAATAATAGAATGTTTGAAAGTATACGAACTACCTAATTGTTTGTGAATCGTAAAGTTGTCAACTCCACGAATGAATATTACTGTGCCACTAATATTACAACTTTTGTCCATTGCAAGAGAATAATGAACGAATGGTTTCACTGCGTTTATTTCAATTAATGACAGCAGTTTTTACCGAATTCCTCTGCACGCCTTGCACAAGTTCTTGCAGAAAGATTGATTATCTTCTTGAAACCTCTTTTTTTTTCTCTGGATACATTTCTTGCCTGATTTTGGGTATAAGTTCTACCATTACAAACTAGCACCCACACCTGCTTCAGTCGGAGCGAACTGCCTTTCTTTACTCTGGTTTGAATGTGCATATTTTCGTAATCTCATTAAAGCAAATACATATATTCATGCAGTAAATCAAGATTGGTTAGATTTTTGTAAAGGGAGACAAATTAAAATAATGAAGACGACAAGTGGAATACTCTATTGATATGATACATGAACATTTAATCTGGATTCTTCGCCCCAACGTTACCCAAATTCGGAAGGAACATATAGGTAAACAAGGTATAATTGTACATTTGTATTGCAATAATATTTCAATTTCACTACTATTAAAAATTAACATTCTGTGATTCTTTACACTTGAACATTAGCAAAGCGGTATAACGACAAGTGTTAGCTATTTAAATAATGATAATAAGACGATATTACGAGGGCCGCATATAGTTATTCGTAGGAAAATTTCCGCGGGCCACATCAAAACCTTTCACTGGTCGGCGCGGTTTGCCGACCCTTGTAGTAGTGTCCTCATCGATCTGTACACTTGTTAATTGAGCGAAATGCTTGCAAAATAATACGTGGGTTTATAATAAACATCAGCAGAACTTCAAGAAAGTAGTTAAAATACTTGTAGTATTGAAACTGCCACAGTGCATTGGTGATGTGTTGAAATGAACACTCCTGTAGTACTACATTTCGGAATTTAGCTGAACACGAGTTACAGGACTTCATAGTTTCCAAAATGTTGTTCTGAACGCCTGAAGTATAGACAACACTTCATACATATGTGATGAAGTTATGAATTTCCTATTCACTTTTATATGAAAGGTTGCGTTCAAGATACTTTAAATGTTAGACTAAAATTATTGATTAAGTTGACGTGTTAATTAATTACTCTGATCCCTGCCAAATGCGAACATTATATAAATACAGGGTGACCCAAAGGAAATTTCCCATCCTGTAATAAATTGATTTCCAGGAGGAAACCCGACACAGGCCCATTTTAATTTCAGGTAAAATGAGCGATCGTGGTGAAGCATTGTATGTTGTCCCATTTTATTGTGCTCTAGTGGCAAAAATGAAATTTTCTTAAACGACAACATGAGTCAAATGACAGATGATGTAATGGTTTTTAGGTCCTATAAAAGAATGTGATCATTTACTAGTTTCTTTGAATTTGCGAGAAATTGCGTTTGCAAATCTCAAATATTGTAAAGTGAAACTCTGTAGGTGAGGTAATATTTTACAATATTTAACGTTATGAGCGCTTCAAGTACTTATAAGTTGCGGTAAGCATCTTTCTGTTTTCAAAGAGATTCAAAGGAACTTTTAAAAGCTTGTTTGTTGACTAGGTTTTGATTCAAGGAAACTGAATGTATTGCACATTGCTAGAACTTTTCGAATATTCGAACTTAGAAATACTAAAAACCAATGCATATTGTTCAATTTTCGACCGTATATTATTATATATCCAAGCTTCAGAAAATTCGAATAATGTTGGTAGCATTAGTGTTGCAACTAGATCACAGATTAAATTGAATCAATTCTCTTTTATAGGTTACAACGGTAAGTTTTGTCGTCACTATCATGAGAGATGGCGTTCCTTGGCAATATCTCTTCCATCAGAAAGTCTGAGAAATTTGCAGGAAGGATGGCACTAACTCAACATTCGTATCGTGAAATTGATAGACACTCTGGAAATCTTCAGGTGCCATCTTTGGCAGCAGAGTTCGAACCGACGTGCTTCCCTTACCAACGCGCAATGCAGATCTGAAATTCGCGGTATTAACGAATTCATCACAGGGTTTGGGTGTTATTGGATCACAAAACGTTTAAATTTATCACAGTGTTGTTAATCAGGAGTTGTATTATACTAACGATGGCAGTTGGAACGCTCATAGCGTTAAATAATGTAAAATATTATCTCACCTACAGAGTTTCACTTCGTAATATTTAAGAGTTCCAAACGCAATTTCTTGCAAAAGTTTCAAATAAACTAGTAAATGATCCCATTCTTTTGTAAATAGAACCTAAAAAATATTGACATGATGTGTCACTTGACCCATGTAGTTATTTAAGAAAATGTCATTTTTTTCCCACTAGAGCACAATAAAATGGGACAACATGCAATGCTTTACCACGATCGCTCATTTCTCCTGAAATTAAAAGGGGCATATGTCGGGATTCTTCCTGGAAATCAATTTATTATGAAATTAACGGGATGGGAAATTTCCTTTGGGTCACTCTGTTTTCATATAATATTCGCATTTGGCAGGGATCAGAGTAATTAATTAACAAGGCAATTTAATCAATAGCTTAAATCTAACATTTAAAGTATCTTCAGCGTAACCTTTTATACGTATAAAAGTGAATGGGAAATTCTGAACTTCATCACATATGTATGGAGTGTTGCCTACACTTCAGGCGTTCAAAATAAACTTTCGAAAACTATGAAGTCCTGTAACTCGTGTTCAGCTAAATTCCGAAACATAGTACTACAGGAATGTTCATTTCAACACACTACCAATGCACTGTGGAAGTTTCATGCTGATTTTCGTGTCCCACCGGAGACAGTTTCTCCGTGAGAGTTTAAAGTGTTTCGTGTAAGACCTTCATGTATTCATAGAAAAAGAGGAAAGGTATAATATCATTCATTCACTCGTAAGTTCTTTAATGTAGTTGAACGTAATTTGTGAGCTTCACGTATGAGGACAAGATGTAGAGTTCCCAGATTAATTCATGTTTGTTACGTAAGACATGCATAGACTCATTATTGGAAGTAATTCGGGTGACATATGCATTAACAAACTGTGTAGTGTCAAAATTATTTCGTGTTCGTTATCTAAAGACATTCACGTAGTCCAGCCACTCCCACAACGGATGTTCCTTTCAACGAGCGCTCAGCATTACTTGTGGACGAAATAGAGAAGGTTATTGACTTTATTAATTCTCTTCACAGGAGAGATCAATTCTCTTCATTCTCTTCCGCTGTGTATTGATATTGCTGATACCGCCGGTGCCATCATCTTCAGTTTCAAGCCTTTATGCCTACCTTGTCTTCCCTGATTGAACACTCGCAATGAGCTGGCTTGAAACTACGCCTGCGTAGAGTATTCATATGTTCATGTAATTGAATTTAATTCATATATGCTTAAATGAGCGGGAATAAGATTTAATTTGACTATCGTTAGCACTTGTTCTGAGATCAGTGATTGGTATTTATTGGATACACAAAAGCCATTAAGATTTTGGAATAAGCTAACCAATTTTTTTTCGATGTTTGGAAAGTTATGGAAAGACGAAACACAATATTACAATGGACACATATTTTGGAAAATGAACACGATAATGACTGTGAAACTCTACGAGATAAAGTCAGAAATGTTTTAAAGAATTGAGTTTTCAACAAGGCATTCAACTTGCTGAAAATTATGAGGTCAAAGGTTTGGGAACCAAATAGTTAAGCTAAAAATGAAATCTTTAAAAATATTTGTTACTTCATATTATAGAATTCTAAAGCCACTTTTCTGGAAACTACTCTCGATCGTCTTTTAACGATTTTCAAAAATCAGAAAAGTGAGGGTGAGTTAGTGCAAACTCTTAAGGTGCAACTACTTTTAGGTAAATAAATTATTTAATTATTATACGTTATCAGAAAACTATGTTCCCCAATAAAAATGTTGTCCGTAAACTTTATTGTATAACGTTCGTTCACTTCATACCTACCTCAGTTCACTCCATCATTGAAGCAGAGTCCATCTCGATTCTTCTCCCTTTCTCTGTTCTTGAGTATAAGAAGAAATTACGGAAAGTGAGCGAGTGCCTCTGCCAATTAAGATGAAAGAGGCGATGGAACAAAAGTCGAGATGGAGTTCCCTGTAACTGGGAACTACCAACCCCTTTCACTCCTTCTCTTCCTTCTTCTTCATCTTGGTTCTCTGATTTTCTTCAGGGGCAATTAGGAGTTACACTTGGACAACTCACTCCCTACAGACATCTCCTGTCTCATTCTACACTCTTTATAAGTTCATTGAAGGGGATGGATTGATTTCGAAAGACACCAAACACCCACACAGACGAAATGTGCTTTAATATCAACAAAAATAAATAAATAAACTTAATCTGGACAGGCAGTAATGAAAATCGTTAGCTTTTGGTTAAGCACCATGCATGGAGTTTGGAGTTGATACATGCTTACGGGACTGTTTCTGACTGAAGTTGCTGCTGAATTTTTTGTCACACCAAGCGAATGTCTAATTGGTACCTTAAATTATGGCCAAGGCTAGATTTCCTTTCCTCCTGCTACGGCTAAACTTACAATGAAGATAAAAGTGATCTGCGCCGTACGTTGTTGTCTGATCAATAGAAATGCACTTTTGTGCAAAATAAGTTTGAAAACGAAACCAAGCGCAAATATGTTTACATTGTTCATTTAAACTTTGGAGACTCTTGCCTTGGTCCTTTGTGGACTATCCAAGGTTTCTGTCCACTAATACGTTAAGCAAACATACATTTGATTTACTAAAATGTTGTATAGCATATGAGAGATATCCAGAAAATAAGTTTCGTTTGCAGATATTGACGCTACCAAACGTCACAATGATCAGCATGCGTGCCAAGTTTGTAGATGCCTTAGCAGGACGCTATATCCATTTCCACGCCATTTGAACAGCGCTTAAGCATCTTGCTGTATGTTTATAACCCTTAAGAGTACCCAGAAGCTCGTCGCATATGAAGTGTGTCTGTAATCCATTTTACTGAACACTGTAAAAATAGGAGACACAACGTTCATCCAAAAAATGGAAGCAGCTGAGCTGAGCCAGTTTTCGAACGTTTTACTTTCTGTAAAATTTCAAAATGCGTGTATATGTATATTCATAAATACATGCATACATATATATGACTGTTCCAACGTATTTTTCATTCAAGCAGAGCATTGTTTAAAGTAGAAAAGAATAAAAGGTAATATTCCTTTAAAATTAAACAAAAAAATAAGTTGAAGTGGCCGGGTTTCGATCCAGGGTCCGCAAGCACACTGGTCAGACGCTCTTTCCACTTAGCTACGAAAGCAGTTGGTGTTTCTGGCTTAGCGAGTGATATCTATAGGTAGGGTTTTACTGCGAAGGAGGTTAATCAATAACAGGTTTTTGATTTTACTTCGAGGAATGTCTCGTGGAAAAAGGAGAGATACATTTGCTACCGTGTAAAGATTTATACCTAACTTAATTTCTCTTTCCGCCAATGCAATCCTTGCCGTCCTCGGTCCACCAGTGAACTGTTTACTGTTCACAGTGTAAAGGCAATTTAAACACTCAAAATGACGGGGCGTTCAGTGACAAGTAAGTAACGTTACTCCTGTTACTGGATTATAGAATATCCAGCTAAGGTTTAAACTTCATCCACAAAAGTACGTAACCTCAAAATCGCCAGTTTAGCTTACACTTCGATTAGAAAATGACCTAGTTTTGAGCGTAAAATAAGTTGAACGTTCACGGACAAATCACTTTGGCCAGTTTCAACCCATTTTCAGTTAACGTTAAGCTATTACAAAGAAAATGTTAAACTTTAAAATGGAGTTAATTTTACCAGTCTTTCCACTAAAAGGCTTACACTATATCCACGTTTAAGAGTAAATACAACAAAACGCTAATTTTTTACTTTTATTTCTCCATAAAGCGGAGTAACTTTCATCCATTTCGTGTTTCCACTTTTTACAGTGAATGTGAGGAACATGAACTCGACCGAAATTCATCCTGTACCTTTGTGAGATCTGTCGGTTATAAATACGTGACAACGGAAGCTGTGTCCTCTATTACTTCACTCATCCAACATAACTCAACTCGTTCCGGGTTATTGGTCTTTTGTTGCTGACCACCATCGTTTGAAACTAAACGATCCTATTACCAGTAATGACTCATATAGGCATTTCAGATGTGTAACCGTTCATTCGTTAAAACAGGTGATAATGTACTGAAGTGAGCGTAGTAAATTATAACAGTAAAACAGACTGTAGCGGGAAATCGTACAATATTATGGGTACCAGAAGTGAAGTTGAATAAATTATCTAAGTCTGATAAGTTACGTGCGTCAGTAAACCGAATCTACAGCCGTACTACCTATCGTCACCAGATGAAAAACGGCCCAATAAATAGAGGTTACCAATTTCAAAATTGAAGGCATCTTCTCTCTGTCTAGTTTAATTGCATAGCTATCTTATGTTAGAGATGAACAAAACGATATTTTAAATATTTTCCCCTCCCAATAAAATGAGGCTTTTAAAGAGCCCGGCTTCATGTATTATGTTAATTTAGCATTGTCTGGCCCTTACAGCATCCAATGTTGGATCAACTTTGAGGATGTATACATGCAGTCTCCTTATTGCTGATCATTGTGGCGCAGCTTTCTCAATTCGTTCAGTCTAAATAAATATAATTCAAAACGGTTTCTGAAACTAACGCGCAAAAATGTTCAAATAGTGGTTTGTAATGGGTTCTCTCTAAGCTCGTCGTGGTTCTGGCACAATCCTACCGTTGCTGCTGCGCGGACTGTAGAGCTAGATACAATGGATCACCGCACCCTATCAAAACAATAATCTCAGAGTGTGTTGTCTTGGTCCGAACTTTGGTATATAGTGAAGGTGACACTAATAAAGCGTGCCCCAAAACTACTACACGTAGTGGTACTACACACAACGCGATTGTAGATAAAGCTATTATTTAAGCCACTGCGGTGCTTTGCAGCGATCTAGGCGATTAAATAAAAGTTCCCCCACGTAGTCGAAATCAAACACTACTAACTGAAGATAGGTATTTATTTAAGAGGTTAGAACATTACATGCTTACTACACAAATTACTCTGGTTCATGTAACCAGCATTAACTATTTAAATAAAAAGTTCGTACACTCAATTGTAGCCATTGACTTTAAATTAAGAATAATTGTGAGGCATTTATTGTTAGCAGTGTTTAACGTTGCTAATTAACATTTTCAAATGTCATGCCGAAATTAAAATACTTTAAAACAATTTGTTTATGCAACCCATAAAGTTTCTCACTTCAAATTTGAGAGTGCAAAGTAGTGACATCTGTTGGGCACATTCCGCAACTCGAAAAATACATAGGTGCACGCCGCAATACATTTGTAACTGATAAATATTTGCATCTCTTCTCTGGCATATAAAATTACTTCGATGTTGATAAATACATCAATAAACTCAACTAAATATAATTCAACATAACTTAATTTCATCAAATCACATGCTTTATAATCTAAATTTGAATACATCAATAATGAGTCATAGTAGGTTAAAGGTGAAAAATATACAAGAAGCGCTTAAAACTTTAATAATTTATGATGTGGGAAATATGGTGTTATAATATACGAAATATATTGAAGTGCTATGGTTTTCTAATTTAATTTGAAAAACGAATTTGAAATATCCAGCTGAAATTGGCGTTACTTCTCAGTATAGTCACCCTGTAGACGTACATCTTTTTCATAACGCTGTCACCACGATTCCAATGCCAACACAAACGCTTTTTCTGGGATCTGTTTTGTCTACTGGAAAATCGCTTATTCAAGGGCAAAACAACGTCTCCACGGAGAGTGTCCTTCAATATTGCGAAAAGCCAAGGATCGCTAGGTGGAAGGTTAGTTGAGCACAGAGCATGAAGAACCAGTTTAAAGTTGTTGTCGGTTAGAAACTATTGTGCTAGGGCTGCCCGATAAATAGAAGCGTTTTCTCGATTAAAGCTCGTAATTCTTGGTTCTTGATTTTTCCCAGGTTACAGGACATAATTGCAGTATTTTCCATAACTTTTGTTGCAATGTTGCAGAAAATATTGTTTAAAAATATCTTCGTAGGTTGGAGGCGTCACTGTGGTGTCTTTGGGAACGCAATGAGTGACAATAACGTCTTCGCGGCCCTAAAACACCTATACCATCATTCTCTCATAACTGACGATAATCCGTAATTTCTTTGGTTGTAGTGAGACAGTGTCTTGTCATTGAATAATTTGTCGTTTGCTTTTAGGATTGAAGAACGGAATCCATGTTTCATCCATTGTAACAATCGATGGAATGAGAGCACCGATCATGCCATTAACACGTGTCAAGATTGCCCAACATTTTTGATACATGATACTACAGATACCTAGTTAGTTTTGCATGAAACCTTGTATTTGTCAGTCAGTATCCACAGAATCCATCTGCAGGAAACTTTCCACATGTTCAGATTTTTAAGCAGAATGGTATGCTCAAATACTACGGACATGCTGACTTGAGAGACTCTCTCTTTCATAGTCAATAGCCGGTTTCTCCATAACCTTTTGTGCCACTCGTAAAATCATGTTTGATCGGCTGGTGCGTGACCGAGATTCCTTAGGTTTGTTTGCGCACGACGTCCGTCCTTCTTTCGACTGTCTCACCTACGAACTGTGTCCCACTCATGTCCCACTGTGTCCCACTCACTGTGGCATCACCTGTGTCCCACTCAACTGACGATGATCTATGAGTGTCATTATATGCAATTAGAGATAACGGATAGTAAACACTCTATTATTCGTCATCTTCAGTATCTAAAACGCCTGCTTTCCACAAATGAGTCCGAGGTTTCTGAGTCAAACGCCACTTGCCTCTTCTTCACCAAACCTTAAAGAACGGTTGCGTTTTCTGAAACAACCCTCATATTTCTATCTGTTTCCATTCCAGAAAATAAATTGAGACCTTAGTAAGGAAAAGATAGGCAAAATACCATGGTCGGGAAAAGTAAAATTTAGTTATTTTAGAGCACAGGCACAGCTCGTTCGATATCCCTCATGTGCTCTATAGGGTTCATGTCAGGATATCTAGGGGGCCAAATCATGCGTTGGAAGTTGCCAGAATGTTCTCCAAATCAGTGGCGTACCATTGCGGTCCGGTGACATTGCGCATTGTCACCCTGGACAATTCTATTGTTGCCATGTACACGAAGACCATAACGGACTAGAAATAGCCACCAAGCAGCTGAACATAGCGCTGACCGTCAATGTCCGGTTCAAGAGGACCCAAACCATGCCAGATATACACGCCCCACACCAGCTTGCACAGTGCCTTGTTGACAACTTGGGTCTATGTCCTCATAAGGTCTGCGTTACACTCGGACCCTACCATCCGCGCATCAATTGGAAACGTGACTCATCTGACCATGTTTCCGGTTGCCAGTCCTCTAAAGGCCCAATCCACGTGTTCCGGAGCCTATGTGAGTCGCCGCCGCCGATAGGTAAAGATTAGTAGCGGCACACGTGTCGGTCTTCGGCTGTGGTACCCTATGGAGGCCTAATTGCGCTTCACTGACCTCTGAGACACATTTCTGGGAGTCCTGTATTGATATCTGCTGTCAGATCACACACTGTTGCTTGTCTGTTTGCCCGGATGAATCTGCACAGACGTCGCCGGTCGCAGTCATGCAGCACCAGTGGGCGACCACTACGTTGACCCTGATGAGTCGTAATGCCTCCACTGTAGTACTCACGGTCCACTCTTGACACTACGGAGTGAGTAAACTTCTATGTTTGGACGACTTCCGAAATCGCATGCCCGATTGGTCTAGAGCAAACGACGATAATTCCTGTTGGGTTGCCATCACCATGATTCACGACGTCTCACTGCACTCACAGAAGTCCAACTCACCAAACTACAATTGGTTCTCGCCGTTCGACTGGTTTGCCGCGATGTTTCCGCGGCGTCAGCTAGTTCTCTCTCACTATCCCTTGACATTTGGCACTTCAGTATATATTGCCTAAAATTAGAAAAGTATTAAAGCAGGCAAAATAGGGCAAAGTAAAACGTTTCTGGAAATAGTAGAACATTAAATAACCCAGAAATTAATTCATAATGTACTTTATATTCCAATTGTAATAATTTAAAAATCAGATTTTATTCTTAACATATCACTAAGCTATTTTACATCTTAGATTATTTGAAGGGGCATGACGAAAAACAATGATAACCCTAATTTAAAAAAAAAAATATGTTGAGCACATAAATACGATGGTAACACGCATGGTGAGCTGAACTGTGGAAAGAGTACAAGTTAGAAATAACAAATGGCCGCATATTGGCCCTTTTCTATGAGGAGCCGCATATGCCAGCAAGACAGAATGTATTTTCCTAACGTAATATGTCAATTCATGCTCAATGTAGGTTACCATTGTCCACCCCCATGTCCTTCATTTTATATAAAAAAAATAAATTGGCAGTAATTTATGTTTCATTTTGCCCACATAGTATCGAGCAAGATAGAATTGCATTTACTTCTAACAAATATCAACTGTGATCCAGAAATTTCAATATTTTACTTTCATTTCCCAGTCCAAAGATTGTTGAAGAGAGTTCAAAGTTTCCATGGGTGTATTAAATATTTAGCTATCGCTTTTTATTCCAAAGTTATAACTCGCTAAAAAAAAGTGTGCCACTTTGCCCAGCTTTAGCCTACTAGATTGCAATTCATACTTAAAAGTGCACTCTTTTCTAGTTGATAATTTTACTAACAGAATAACACATTTGAATTTATCAATAAAGGAAATCTTCAAAAGATTTCCAATTTCTGTAAAAGAATTAATTTAATATTCTACATAGCTCTGCAAATAACACGACATTTTTAATTAAACAATGCTTATAATATACGAAGTTAGAAAAGAATGGATGTTCGATTAATAGATTTGATGAAGCAGTATATATATTTTGAACTTTTACACTCCTTAAACAATATCTAAATTTAGAATGAGGCAGCGAAACAAAGAGAGACTCATGTTTTCTTCAAGTTACTATGGAAACAACACAGCCTTAGGTACGCTAGACTGACCCGCAAGCATCAAGAGATATTTCTCTAAGTGCTTCGCTTTGGAGAGACAAAGAAAAGAGAAGAGATCTATAAACAGAAAACATTTCGTGCGGATTTCGATTTACATTGCAATGAAAGACACACAAACAAAAGGTATAAATAAACAAATAAATATTGTAACAGTATGAACAAAAACATTTATTGAACAAACAAAACAAAAATGAAATAACTCATATCCGTTAAAAAAATAGACAAATACATAAACATGTGTTCATATATAGTATAAAATATTAGACATAGGAAATTAGATAGATAAATAGGTAGAAAAATAATTAGAAAGATAGCTTGATGAATACACACACAAATGGTAGAGATAAATACAGACAAGGAGAATAATAGAACCTGTGTTCAAACGCCGGTAGAGAAATATATAAAACATTGTTTTGGAGCTTCCTTAAACGAAAACTGTAAATGCCTTTATACCATATGAAGAAAACTATTTATTATATCGTGAATGGTTTTTGTTTACTTCCGAAAATCGCAAGGACATTTTGGAACGAAAAAAGTAGTTCAGAAAAAAGTGATCATGAAACGTTAAGTGAAAATTACGACGTATTTTTTATAGGTCGAAATCAAGTATTTTGCTGACGCAAGGAAATGAAAATTGAACTACATAATGGTGTTCTAGCAATAAAATGGACACATCTACAGTACATATGGAATATGCTTAATCTGTATGGCCTGAAAATGAAAATGTACGCATAGGCGCAATGAATATATTTTCGTACGAATAGTGAACAGAAACGAAAATGTTTGTATACGCGTAAGGTATATGCTTTGGGTTATGTATGACATGTAGGAAGTGTCTATGTCTTGGAAGAACATATTTAGCAACAGTCTGTTGGATTTAGCTTCTTCTATAATGACGTCATGATGAATGTTATTGAGGAAATTTCTTTGAGAAGAGAAATAGCGTGCTATGATTCACTCTACGAGGAAAAGCTATATTTTGTTTACGGAGTAATTTCATACAGCTTATCGGAGTAATTTCTAGTACCAGCTTATCGCAGCGATCTGGCAAATACGTATGCGTCGGAGTTTACTTCAGCGAAGTTGTTCGCATGTACACGTGTAAAGAAAGCTTTGCAGAAGCTTTTAGTTAGCGACTGTTGAAAAAGTTTTACGTTTTTAAAAGTGTGTACAGTTTTGTATTTCCTTATTTTGTAAAGCATGGCAAGCAAACGGAAACATAGCTCTTGTACGTTAAAAGAAAAACTTGAAGTGTTAAAAATTCTGGACAAAGGTGAAAGTACAACTCAATTAGCAATCGAATTTGGTGTCGGCACAGCAACAATTAGTGATTGGAAAAGGAATCGTGGTAAAATCGAGTAATTTTGTTCTTCCAAAAGTAACCAAAATCTAGGAAAACGGCATAGATCAACTGTGTCCACATATGATAAACTTGACGAAGCACCATTTTTGTGGTATACACAAGAAAGACAAAATGGAATTCCTATTAGTGGTCCATTAATTAAAGAAAAGGCTCTTCAACTGAACAAGCTTATGGACGGTGAATCATCATTTTCGGCGAGCTACGGTTGGTTAGACCGCTAGAAGAAACGGGACGGAGTTCGACAGTTTACAATAACTGGCGAGAAATTATCAGGAGACAACAATGCAGCCACCGAATACGTTCAAGAATTTGAACATTTAATTTCTTCACAATATTACTCTCCACAGCAAGTATACAATGCAGACGAAACAGGACTGAATTTTCCTTACAAAATGTCTTGCTTCTCAACTGGAGAAATTTTCGCCGGGATTAAAAATGGATAAACAGCGTCTAACAATCTTAGCTTGCAGCAATGCCTCAGGAACAAATATGCTTCCACTCATGTTAATTGGAGAAACGGCAAAACCACGGACCCTAAAAACATGAACATGAATCCCCTCCCTATGTATTATAAAAAACAAAAGAAAGCTTGGATGAACCGTAACTTGTTTAAAGAATGGTTCGGGAAACAATTTGTACCTAAAGTGAGAGCATTCAACGAAGAAAATGGATTGTCTCCTCGTACTCTGTTACTAGTAGACAACGCTCTGTCTCATCCAGGAGAAATGCAACTTGTTTGTGGTGAATTTAAAGCCATTTTTCTGCCACCCAATGTCACATCAATTTCGCAGCCAATGGACCAAGGAGTGTTACAAGCATTAAAACAAAACTACAGAAAAATGCTTCTACGAACCCTGCTTGAAGAGGATGAAGAAGAGTCCCCTAATATTCTTCAAAAGTTGAAGAAAATTAGTATAAAAGATGTGATTTACTGCTTAGCTGAAGCTTGGGAAAACACAACCAAGGGGGCATTGTAAAAATCGTGGAAAAATCTCTAGCCTTCTGTTGAATTTATTGAAACACTCCTTCCACAAGCGAAAGAAAATGATCTTCTTCTACAAATCCAGAAAATTTCTGGTGGTGAAGGAGCAGAAGAAACCTGTCTTTAAGAATGAGCTGATATTGACTACCATGGGCGCGAGGAGTATGTCGAGGCAGACATCGTTGCCTTGGTGCAGGGTTCAGATGAGAACGACTCAGTAGGCTATGACGAGGAAAATGTTCGAACGGACATCGTTCCACACTCAGACGGCAAATGCCCTTGACCTACGTTACGTTCAGCAACATGCAGCTGCAACACCCAACGATGTTATGTTCATGCGTCAATGGCGAAACATTGCTTCATTAACTCGATTTACTTCTTTGCGTCAAAAGAAAATCACTGACTTTGTACTTCATAAGTGAATACGTATTGTTTTTTGCCACTTGCTTTTTGTAACTTACACGTTTTAGTAGGCCTATATCTTTGAGATTTTTATAATAAATAGTACCGTACTTTAATTACAGTATGTAATTAAACTGTACTCTATAATTCCGTACTATGAGTTCATTTTCTTGTACGTTGTATATAAAATACACGATTTAACATACAAAAACTATTTTCTTTTTCCCCCTCTTAAGATAAAGCTAAAAATAATTTTGCATATTTCCCTGGGTTCTGTTCGGTTTATTCGGATTAGCGGGACCCTACTCTCTCTATATATAATAATAATAATAATAATAATAAATCACAACCATATTTAATCCACTACTGGATGAGGCCTCTCCCCGAAGGGAGGAGTTGGTCTACTGCTCCCACT
>JAGDQP010001560.1:614-57094 GCA_022664845.1 Lepisma saccharinum
TAATGTGGGTCGGGCATGTGAAGTTAGCCCGACCCACAATACTTTTGGAATATCTTCGTTATTGTTCAGTTGCTAACGATTTCGTTTTTGTTACTAACGAGTACTAACGGATTACAAACGATGGTAGCAGTTTGGGTGTTTCATTAAATTATAGGCGTGTCTGCGAAGGGTTCAAAATTTGACCCTACGTATGTTATTTTTGTAATTTTTCCGTTATTATTCCATTACTAACGATTTAATTTTCGTTACTAACGGTTACTAACGAATTACAAACCATGTAGTATCTTATTTTTTAGAAACTACTTGTGGGTCGGGCATGTGAAGTTGGCCCGACCCAAATTGTTTTTGAACTATTTTCGTTATTATTGAGTTACTAACGATTTAATTTTCGTTACTAACGGTTACTAACGAATTACAAACGATGTATGCTGTTTATTTTAGAAAGTTCTGTGTGGATCGGACCAGCTTCACAGACGTGATCTAATTATATTGGGTCTGGGAAAAAATGTTCGTGGCGTTTCCCCGATAGATGGCGTGAATTGCAAATGCCTCAGGATACACAGATCACAGCGCCACCACTAAACGCTCGTTGGAAAGGTGACACTTTGAGCGTTACTGTGAGTGTATAAGCAGCGAAATAGGTGCAGTGGTTGGAAAGTTGTTTGGGTGTAAAAATGGAGAACAGTAATGTTAAATTGGCTATATTTTGCAATATTATTACGACAAAGGGAAGAACGCTGTGCAGGCGTGTTGAAACAAATTGTGCTGCGTACGGAGAAGGTACTTTATCAAAATCTACTGAGCGGAAATGGTTCTCTCGCTTTCGTTCTGGTAATTTTGACGTGAAAGATGAGCCACGCTCTGGTCGTCCAATCACTGAAAAAGCTGATGAAATTCTTGAAAAGGTCCAGCAAGATAAGAATATCAGCAGTATCGATATTGGTATGGAGCTAGGCATTGACCACAAATTTGTGTTGAACCATTTACACAAAGCTGGCTACAAAAAGAAGCTCGATGTATGGGTTTCTGCATTAGTTGTCGATAATAATGGAGTATATTTGGTTTAAATAAATTCATTTGCACCCTATAAGAAAACCAGTTAAAATTTACTAAAAAACGCCACGAACTTTTTCCCAGACCCAATATATTGACCACTAGTGATGATCAAGGGGTGGGGTTGGAGGGCAGTTGCCTCCCAGTTCTTACCGTCGCATTATATACTGTACTCTTAATACTAAATCTATAATGGTAAAATTTTCCCCCCTAGCCATCTTCCAAGTTCTACACGGTAAAAAATTTCGTATGAAAATTTTCAACATTCGGTGGCAATTTGATGGTTGAAGATTGAATTATGGTAGGTCGTGGTTTAAGAAAGCTCTAGGAGGTGGTGGGTCATAGTGAGTGGTGTTTCATTGTTGGCTATGGGTCAACTATTCTTTGACCCACGCCATCTCTGCATCATACAAGGTATAGTACCTACCACCCACATTCTTCAAAAGGTACCCCTGTGTCTCCCCTTCGTTACTGTGAACCTGTTGGACTGTGTGCATGGACGATGTTTGAGTCTGTCTCTTGGGGAACACCTTCCGGGGGTTCTCCTGCAGGAAACATTTTAAAAGTTAACATGAAACTCTTTTTTGAACATTTTTTGAGAATTTTTTAGCACAATTTTATTTTTCTTCAGGAAGTTGGGAGTAAATCCCCCCATGCCCCCCGTAACTCGGCCCATGAGGGTGTAGTTCGCTGTTAAAACTAAGTTTTGTTTAACCCAATTGTTTTAAGCTAGTGATGTGACTGACAAACATATCATAGAGAGAACATTATCAGAAACACACATTCACAACCAAGGGGAGTAGGAGAGTACCAAACTTTATACAATATGGCCGCCGGTGTTTTAAATCGGTTTTACCGCCTATAGAAATACATGTAGCAGATTTTGGTGTTTGCAGAGAAGTGTTAGAGGGATAAGGGAGGTGCCCAAGAACTTTGGAGGCTGTATATGTAATAATGGAGAAGATATGTATTAATCAATGAATTTTTAAAAATTATTATCTTTTTTGTTAATTTATTTGTCCGTCTCCATTTTGTTGTTTGTTGGCCCGCCCTCAACCGATGATAGGACCCTGTACTTAGCGCCCGCACCGTCCCGCGTCGGCGTCGCTATTGTCGGCTTCGATCGCCCGCCCTGCGCCCGTGAAACCCGGTATAAAGCCCCGATCGCAGAAAACTAGAACGCTACATGGAATAATATATTTCATTTTTTTAATCTGTTAATTTTTTCAGTGTATCAGGCAATAATTTTATTAAGAAATAATGTGGAACTCATCATTTAAGGTAAACACACCTATGCTATGCATACCGAAGTTATCATTGCTTGAACAACGGAGAGACATTGTGGACTGCTTCTCTGAGACTGATACTGGTAGTCTGTTTGAAATAAGTTTCCTGTGTGTACTCCATTATGCTCCGCGTCAGTGAATTGATATTTTTCCTTAGCCAATAGAAATAGTGACATTGTAACTGTTCCTTGAGGCTGAAGAAAAGAGGAAGTATGGTTGCTTTTTGTGGAAATATATATTAACGGTTTACCGCTACTTTGGGGAAACTGCTTTAATGTGTAAAGTTATTTACTAATGAAAAAATAAGTGCTCCTCAAGAATGCTTTTCGTTTTGTGAGTGATTGGTAATAAAGTCTGTATAAAGACAAAAGTGTCTCAATGCCTTACTGTCGCCAGCTTGTCTATCTTATCTAATGGCCAAGATATTTTGTGAACAAAATTAAAAATACATTTGTTAGTCAGTTTTATGGGGGGGATCTTTAAAAAGAAAATAATATAGCGGTATGAGTTTTGAAAATTGATTTTTAATGAGATCTCAGGTATAGGATTGTAATCACAAGCAGAATCAGCTAATTACAGAAGCCTCCATAAATGTTATTTATTCCTTGACATAATGATGAAAAGGTATTTGAAAACACCAGCTTCGGATAAACCAATCTAGCTGTGTTTTTCTTTTTGTTATGTAGTAGACACGAATTTATTATGGTCAGGAGACATACTGTGCTTTGCGGAAAGAAAGCTTTTAGAGCATAATAAGATTAGAATCCTTTCTTTGGCGGCGTCGACGAAAGTTCTGGAAAGAAGTTGCAATTATATAAATAGTTTGAACTGAGCGTCTGGCTTTAATGATTGTTCAGTTTTCTGTTGAGAAGTGATTGAATTCTGTTCTGCAGTATATGTTCAACTTGGACCTTGTGCTACAAGATTACTGACATTTTAGGAATAGTAAGTAATTATTTTTTTAATAGACCTTGAAGAATATTTTCTATAAGACATCACATTTTAGTTAGTGCGAATCAGAAACATTTATGCCCCAGTCAAAAATCCTGCATTGCTTCTTTCATTATAATTTTTTTATGTTTTATGAATAATTTCGGAAATGATTGGCTGTAGGATTCGAAGCCAGAACATTTGAGTTAATGGATTTTTGCATTTTGATGGTAGAACTGAACTCGAATATAGTAGTGAAGGAACTTGAGTAATTTTGATTCTGTTTTGTGAAAGTATTTAGTAAAATTTGATGTTACCGCCAGGAGTATCTAATTTGAGACGGAAATAATTGAAATAAAATAGTTTCTATCTCTTTAAATCACATTAATTTCTAAGGCACTCCATAATGTGAAACGATTACTTTACTACGAATGTATAGTGAGTTGTTCCTTTTGAAAATATATAAATAGTTATTACTGCTGGCCACCAATGGAAGTGGGATTTCCTTGCCTACACTTTGTTATTATAGACTGGGGGAATAAATTAGTCATGATTGATGTTCTGTTCAAAGGCAGCTTTTGACCTGAAGGTCTAGGTGAACCAATTGTGATTTAGCAGTGCCTGATATTAGTTGTCGACACAAAAATTAACGTAAATAGTTTTGTTGTTTGTGTTGCTAATCATAAAACATTTGCTATTGATAGCAGTTATGTAAATATTGAAGAATCATCAACCGAGAGAAATGAGGAATCATACTTTTTTAATATTTTTTATACACTTGTTGCTAATTCATTTCAAATACTTGCTTCTTTGAAGAGAATGAAATTTTTCAGGCGACCTTTTTAAATTTTAAAATATTAATCAGTTTCACTAGTATGAGGCACAAAACATTATGATAGACACCCACCGAAACTGAAAATACGCATAGAATTCCTGCTGATTTTATATTACTTTGAAATAAGACCTGTATGTAGATACTAATTATATTTTTTTATTTTCAGATAATTATCATTGTTCAGGTCATTGGAGCTTGCCAGCTAGAAGGACCAGTTGTGAAATTAGGTGAGATTTTTTTAAAATAAATATCTTTGGATTTTTAAATTTACATTCACGACGATTTTTATTATTTTTTGACTAGAAATCAAACTTGACAGCTGTGATGAGAAGTGAATTCTTTTCTATTTCTGAAAATAATATCAGATTTGTGAATATGGTGCTAGATCATTGTAGACTTCACTTAAAAATAGGACGAGTAAAAAGTTGAATTGTAAGTTGGTAGTGAAATATTATTTATTTATGGCCATCTGGCATTTTAGGCTCAGGCCGAGAGGTCAATAAAAAGTTGAATTATAGCTTGCTACCGTAATATTATTCATTTATGGTCTTTTGGCATCTTAGACTCAGGCTGACATCGGGATAGGTCAATAAAAAGTTGAATTATAACTTGGTACCGAAATTTTATTTATTTATGGCCTTTAGGCATCTTAGACTCAGACCGAGGAGGGGTAAGATAGTATAAAGTGGAATTATGACTTGTTATCAAAATATTTATTTATGGCCTTCTGGCAATTTAGGGTCACAATTTTTCACGATGCTTATTAGTGCCGGAAAGAAGAAATATAATATTTGTCCATGAGAAAGCTTACATTATACAATCAAATTATGAGAGAACCCCTATTTGAAGTAAAGAATATAGTTTTCTGGAATATGCATTTTGAGGTAACATCGTACGCTTCTTACACATTTGTTGTACACTTATTCTTTACCTAAGACGTTATTTTAAAAATACTTACGGTCTTTTGATTATGAATTGCACGACCTGAGGTTGAAATCCCGGACAGAACAGTGGAGATTTTATTACAGTGTATTTATGCCTGGCACTTTGAGGTACACGCAGCCTTCTATACTAGTGTGTCTTTGATATTGATGGACACCTTGGGAAGAATTCACCCAATAAAAATTTAGATTTGGTTTAGATATTTTACCTGTCCCATTCTAAATTATCTAAAATTAAAAATACGTAAGCCGCAGCCTGGATTAGCTTTAGATCTTTTGACGTAGCGCTAAATGATTACCATGAAACGAGAATAAAACAACAGAAATGTACGACATGCATCTTAAATAATAATAATAATAATAATAATAATAATTTTTAAAATAACATCTAGACATCCACAAGTAATAGTGTCTCAACCCAAACACGTGTCGCTAAAATTTGCCAAGCGCTTACCATTACTTGCTATTTGCTTACGAAAGGCCGACCGTCGGCAGTTTAAGAAATGCCAACCGCCACCGTAAACATTTTTGTACAGACCCAAACTTTGATCTTGGTTTGAACCAAGTTGGCGCAAGTACAACTGATAAACTAACACGACAATTAACTTAATATATTTTCGTAACAGCTGCAAATTCGAACATTATACCTATAGTACATGTGTGTAAGAGAGACTTCCTATTTTTTAATTTTTGGACCTCCATATTATTTGTGAATGTGTTTATCTGAGAAACATTGAGAACCTGATATACTATAATGTTGAAAGAATCTTGTTACTATATTTTACTATGGTTTGAAACATATTTTGCAGAAAAGTCGAATTTTTTCTAAGTTTTTGCAGAAAACTCGAATTTTTTCTAAGTTTCAATTTTCCTGAAATTTTGCCCAAGTCCAGAAGTTGTGAGGGACTAAAACATTTATCTCACCAAAATTTAATATGTTATTGTATACCTTTTGAAACACATTTTAAACATATTTTGTAAAAATCTTTTTTGAGATTATTACTTAGATTAACTTTTACATTTTCAAAATTGATGTTTGTGCATGCGCAAAGATTGAACTAGGTTTTATAAAAGCACTGACTGAACACACAAACCCTCAGTTTGCCTTTGAAAGCTGAAGCTGACGGACGTAAACTAACCTCCTGGAGTCTATCTGAGTTGTTCTACAAGTTTGATTGTTCGTGTTGTTTGAAAGCAAATTGGTACTTCGTTTTCCATAAAGTTTATTCTTTATATTTGAAGATCAGAACAAGTCACTATATTTGAATACTGAACTGCTAGTTCATTTTTCGTGCTGTGATTATTTTTTGTGAAGAAGTGTAGTGCTACCTAGTTGATTTTTCGTGCTGTGATTGCTTTTTGTGAACAAGAAAAGTGAAATATTATTTACTTCATTCTGTGCTGTGACTCTACTTTTGTGAAGTTAATTTGTGTATACAGTTTACATCAACCACGTTTTGGTTATCTCCAATCAACTTTTGATCATTTGAATAAGGAATTTTAATATTTGAGGACATCAACAAGAATGGATTGTTCAACCGATCATATCATTTTGAACGAGAAGGCTAAAAGATGCACCGACCCTGAGTTTATGTATGATGCCTGGGTGAATCTCTGCTGCTTAGCCGTGCAGGCAACTACATTCGTAACTACGGCAAGACCTATCTGCAATCCTATACCTTATACTTCTTTTGTTCCTCTTCCACCTATTGCTTCTACCTCAACGATTGTTGAAAATGAAGATACTTTTTCTTGCGATACGGACTGTGTTCTTTCACCTGGGGGTAATCTAGTATGTGACCAAGCCTACGATTATTATGAGGGTTGGGGAAATCAAATAAGTACAAAGAGAGAAGAAAAATTATAGAATGAAGTTAGTGAAGTTGAACAATCTGTATTAGTTAATGAGGAAAATGTGAATTCAGAGATAGTGCAACAGGGAACAGGGCCGGATTACTTTGAAATTATAAATAAACGCGTCCGCTGATTCGGTAAATCTCCAGTGAAAGGTAGGGAAACCTCCATACGTGCGAAAGCTAGATCCTCTAGGTTAACGCCGGCTGACTATGTTGAGAAAATTTTCAACTTGCAGTAGATAATTTATTATTTAATGCAGATCCATAATCCTGGGTCGGATTTAGTATTGAAAGTAGCAATGACGCCAACGGAAAAGACGTCTTCATTCCATGGCGTTGACGAATTCATCTAACTACTGATCATATTTTACGTTCGACTGAGAATGGTCTCAACTCGAATGAATCTTTCCTGTTAGCCGAATTAAGGCTAACATATCCGACCATATTCGCGGATAAGGCGAAAGGAAAAAGCGGAATAATGATAAGTATTTACCTCTGGACGAGTACTTAGAAGAACATTATTCCAGTGCTAAATTGGGAGCCAACCCCTATGATTGTTTACCAAGAGCTTTAATTATGGCTGAGAAGAGAGCGCTTTCTGAGTATAGAAAGGTAGCGTATATGAAGGAACAACCTAAGAATTGGGAATAGGAAGAGAAATATCTTTGTAAACGAGCAAATATTAATATTTCAAATTTGGGTGGAAGTTTAGATGATATTGATCAGTTCCAAGATTATTATGGTAATCGATTCCAGATTGTAGTATATGCATTAAAACCAGCTACTCGAGATCCAGAGGTGATTTATAGTGGTAATGTGAAAACCAAAAAACAAATTATTTTTGTTTTATCATGACCAGCATTATGATGTCATTGAGACTATTACGGCCTTTTTAAGAGAGAGAGGTTACTGTTATGATTGTTTAATACCATACGAACGTTGTAGTAAACATAAGTGCGAATACCTTTGCGAACATTGCGAGGAGTATCATAATTTTGAAACTTCTGACGAAGAGAGAGCTATACCTTGTAATAGTTGTTTAAGAACTTTCCCCTCGCAATCATGCTATAATAACCATAGCACGAAGGCAGTACGATAAGAAACATCGTACTGCCTATGAATTTTATGGTTGTTTTTGGTATGGTCATTCATGCATTAAGCAAGGTCGCCACGTGCCTCTCATTGACATGAATGGCAAAACATTAAATGACCGGATATTGCGACAATGAGGAGAAAGAAATATTTAGGAACTTGTGGTCTAAAGCTTGTAGAAATCTATGAATGTGATTGGGACCGACAAGTAAAGGAAAATCCACATATTCGGCAATTTCTACATATTGCCGAATTGCGAAATATTAAGACCATTGCAAAAATATTGAAGGTGGATTAGTGCCTAAGCAGTCTTTCAAGGGAGGTAGGACCGAAGTTTTCAGATCTCTTTATGAGTGTCCTGAAGATGAAATTATTCGATATGTCGACATATGTACTTTATATAGAGATGTCATGAAAAAGAAACCTCTCCCTATTGGAAAGCCTACCATTTATCGAGGGAAAGTATGTCCTGATCCCAAACACATTCATGGAGTTGTTTTCTGCAAGGTTCTTCCTCCTCAAGATCTTGCTATTTCTTTATTTCCATATAATGCGAATGGACGCCTCGTATTCGGCCTCTGTCGTACTTGTATGGAGGAAATGAATATTAATGATTGTAACCATACTGTTGACCAACGCTGTTTCACCGGGACATTTTGCACTTCTGAATTGCATGAGAGTATGAAGAAAGGTAATACCGTTCTTGATACTCATGAAATTGACGAGTTCAAGATGAAAGAGGGGTTATTTGAAGATTATGTTAATACCTTCTTGCAGATGAAACAGGAAGCTTCTGGTTTTCCAGCTCAGTGTGTTAGTGAGGAGGAAAAGCAGAAGTATATTGAGGAGTATGCTAAGCATGAAGGTACAACTGATTAATGCAAAAGGGTGGTGCTTTTCTACCTCTGTTATTAGCTTCAATCTTAAGTGCAGTGGCTGTAAGTTTATTTAATCGTTAAGATGTCTTCGCAATTTCAAAAAACGGTACTCATTCCAGAAAATGCAGGTGCGCAAATGTATTCCACTATGAAGTCTGTAAAGTCGCATCAAACACGTTTGGATAATGAAATGGATTAAATTTTAAAACGAGGTGATCTTTCTACTGATGAAAAATGGAGAATGTATCAGCAATCATTACATCGTTATTTAGAATATACTCCACAATCTCAATTTTACCCGTTCACAATTCTGAATATTAAAATATGTTACCCATGATTCAGCATATTATTAGTTCTGTACCAAAATCATTTGCTAAAAAGACTCTAGTATTATTAAATCTCCTGCAGGCTTCCAATCGTGTCAGTTGGGATCAAACTGGTGCAGTATCCATAGATAACGAAGTAATTCCAGGTTCAAATATTATTGATATTATCAACGATGTAGTAAGAAGTCGAAAGACTCCTCAAAATCCAGTTTGCTTTCAAGATTTTGAAGGATTATTACAAAATATTAATATTCCCATAGAATTAACTAATTTTGTTTGGTGCAGGTTCTACTAAAATAGTAAAGCAGAAGAATAGTATTAGTAAAATACTAAAAAAATAATAAGAATTCTAGTGAAGTAATAATAAAGAAAAAGAAAAATTGTGTTTGTCAAGGAATAAAGAAACGGTTTTCTTCATTATTTAAAAATGAGAAAGAATACAAGTTTTAAAATATGTCACTTCAAAAAATTTATTATGTTAATGAAGATTCAAATTCTTTAGGTAGTATCTCCAAGTCAAAAAAGAAATCTGGTATTTCTCAAAAGAAAGTAAGAAAATGGTTAGCTTCACAAGATACATAGACTTTACATGCTTCTGCACGTAAACATTTTCCCCGTAAAAAATTATTATGTTAATGCGCCTAATGAACTGGTACAAATGGATTTATGCAAAACGTATCAAAATGGATTTATGTGGTACAGATATGCAAAACGTATCAAAATATAATGATGGATATAAAAATATGTCATGTAGCATTCATGCTTTTAGTCGAAATGCCGTTTGTATTCCTGTTAAAAATAAAACGGGTCCTGTCATGGTAAAAGCAATAGAATCAATATTCAATAATAGAAAATTACCTCTACTTCATTATCAAGCTGATTTAGGAACAGAGTTTTTAATCATGTAAAACATGTTTTTCATACATATCATTATAGTGTACATTCTGAAATCAAAGCTGCTTTCCTAGAACGTTATATTCGTACTTTGAAGGAAAAATATATAAATACTTTACTGCTGAAAATACTTATCGATATATTGATATTTTGCAAGATCTTCTAAAAAGTTATAATCATAGGAAACATTCTTACATTCAATATGCACCTGTGCAAGTAAATGATTCAAATGTTAATGGAATTTGAGAAATAATATATAGGCAAGAAAACAAAATTAAACAAAAATGTAAATTTGAAGCGGGAGGCTAAGTTCGAGTCAGTAAATATAAATATAAATTAGAAAAAGTATATTTACCGAAATGGACTCGTGAAATATTTATTGTGGATCAGTATATTAAAAGTAATCCAATGACTTATAAAATTCGAGATTGGAATGGTGAACTTATAACAGGTTCATTTTATCAACAGGAATTACAAAAAGTATTTGTAGAAAAACAGAAAACTTATTTAATTGAAAAAGTATTAAAACGTAGAAAAGGTTGGATTTATGTCAAATGGTTATGTTATTCATCTTCTATGAATAGTTGGGTTGAACAAAAATTAGTTCAGTCGTAAACATGTTGTCTCAAGAACTTGCCGATGAGTTTTGTTTCCTCACCACCAAATGTTTGGAAAATATTTTTTGAAAGTAAAACCAGTCCATCGTATACTACGAAACGTTGCCAGCTAGTTCATTTATCGGAAAATTAGGTGGTAGGTTTAAGTGGACTTTCTATTCCTTGGAATTTTTATACTATTCCAAAAGAAGAGCACCTTATTAATCAAATAGGGGTTAAAAATATAGTAGAATATAATATAATATTTCCAGCTGGATATTATGGATCTATGGATATGGATTTTAGATATTATTCGTACGACTTTACCTACACAAATGGGAAAAGAATATAACGAGAAAGAAAATTTACATATATTTGACGATAGAAGTATTCTTAATAAAAAGTTTCATCATGTGGAAATGATAAGTGTTGAACGCATGATCAATGATGATCCTATAGTAATAGAAGAAGAAGAAAATTCTATCGTTATTCAATATGAGGAAAGTAGAGTTAAAGTTTATGTTTTTCATAAACGAAGTCCTAAACGTGGATATATTTTCGCGATAAGTCCTGATTTGCAAAATATTTTAGGATTTAGTAATGATTCTCTAAAGCGAATACACGTATAGTTTACTTTTATCCCATGAACTCGAAAAAGAAACCAAGGTTTCTAAATATTCCAGCACCTTTTCAAACAAATCTTGATTATCTTATTCCATCAGAAATAAATGTTTGTAAAAGATCAACCTGTTTATGGAAAACTAATTCGAAAAATTGGAATTCAAGATTATCATTATAGAAAAAATGAAATCTTTTATTTTTGATTGTCCACAATATGTTAAAGTTGAAAAGAAATATTTTGATACTCTTCAAGTAGACTTAAAAGACCTGCACGGGGAAACGTTGCCATTGCAATTTGGATCGTCAAGCGTGACACTATATTTTAAAGGAAAATGATTTCTGAAAGTAGTGACGATAGTTTTTATATTACACTTACTTCCCATGGAAGTATTCAAAGTTATTCTAATAATAGTCTAACACAATTTTCATTATTCTTAATAATCGAACGCATTTAAATGATTCGTGGATAGTAGGATTAAGTGAAATTCATATTCCCTTAACTTGTGATAATGTTATTTCTGGTCAAAATATAATATGGTATGATAATGTAAAACATAAAATAGCACAAGGATATTATTCCACCGTTCAACAATTGTTAGATGAATTGAATAAGTCCAAGTATAAAATTTGAATATTAAAATATTATCACTGTACACGTTCATAACACTATAAAATCTTTACGTTTATCACCTGTATTAGCATTACAATTAGGTTTTGAACCTAATATTAATATTTTAAAAGATAGTCGTATTCCTAAACAGCCATTTTTAGACATTGGATACCCTCATCAAGTGTTTGTTTATACATATATTATTCAACCTCAGTTTGTAGGTGATACGAAAGCACCTCTTTTACGAATTCTAGCTATGACCGATAATCATGGAAAAGTACAAACCATAACTTTTCAGAATGTGCATTATTTTCCACTCGTAAAACTTTCATTTGTCACTGTAGAAATACTACTAAAGTGCCATGCAGGCCGAAATTTAACATTCGCATCCGGAACATTGACTTTAACACTTCACTTTAAGCGCTCATCAAAATGAAAACTTATACACTTATGCATAGAGGTAGAGGTATACCTTACTTTGCAGGACCTGTTTATCAACGGGAACAAAGGATTGGGAGTTTATTTCGCGAACTGTTTCGATTTGCTATACCATTCATTAAACAAGGAGCAAAAACAGTAGGGTGACAAGCTTTACAAACGGGAATACAAGTTGCGGGGGATATGCTGGAAAACCGTCCTATTAAGGAAAAGCACGAGTTCGCGAAGCAGGATAATCTTTAGGAACTAAAGCTGAAAATAAAATCAATCAGTTGCTTAGTGGTAGTGGCAGAAGAAGGACACGAAAACAAGGTTTCCGTGCGTATTGCACCACAAAGGTTAAAAAGACAACGTGTTTGTAAGAAAAGAAAGAATAGAGATATTTTCAGTTTAAAATGTCGTTTCTTACACTTAAAAGTAATGAATACTGTACGAATGAATTCGATTTAGTTTCTGTCCCTATGACACAAACTGCTACAGAATCATCTCGAATGGCAGAGTATCGACCAATTTCATCGCTTTCTTTTGATAGACCTATAGAATTTATTGTGCCTGGAGATACTGCTGAATATATACTTCCTGCACATATTTATCTTTATGTCAAGTGTGAGGTATTAAGGGGAAATGGAGATAATTATGGTATAAGGATACTGCAGGGCATTCTAACAGTCCCACGAAAATAATACTGGTTGTTATAAACGAAAATCTTTTGTTACTGGTAGCGCTTCCATTGATATATATGGACGACTTGATACAGATATTTCTGGATCAAATCGAGTTCTTCCAAATAAAGTCAATCTTCGTATAAAATTAAGTCGTAGTAAAGATGCAGAATGCTGAAAATTCTACATTTAAAGTTAAACTGGAAGAGGGTATTCTTTATGTTCGTCGAATTAATATTTCTGCTGATTTAGCTTTACAATTAAACAGTTTTATGACTCATGATACTGCGAAATTACCAATGACTAGAGTTGAAACAAGAGTACATACTATTCCTGCAAATATTGATTCATATAATCTTCATAATATATTTCTTGGAAATGTACCAAAGGGTCTCATTCTAGGTTTTACTGTGCAAATACTGTTTTCAATGGAAAATACCATGAAAATCCCTTCCACTTTAAAACTTTTAATATTACTAAGTTGCAAGTACAAGTTGGTTCCCAATTTTATCCTTGCTCTTACTCCAGATTATGCTAAACCACTATACGTTGAAAGTTATCACATCCTGTTCTCTGGAACTGGTATATTTCATGGAAATGTAAGTCATACGGTCACATATTCTAAATACTATCATGGATATACTCTTTATGCATTTATTCTTTCTCCTACTAATACTTTGGATGATTCTACATGGGATGTTATTAAGGATTCTCCCGTTAATCTCCGAATTGGGTTCAGTCAAAATCTTGCACAATGTATTATTTACGCTCAATTTGATTCCCTTATACAGATCGATAAGGATCGAAATGTATATACGGATCTTACCGTGTAAAATTTAGTTTAGTTTGATATCAAACATGAGAACTGTCGTACACTTTTCAAACTTCGATGATAAAGAAGAAAATAATTTACTAGTCAAAGAATTAGACATAGCAATAGACATTGTAGATAGCAATAGTTTTCAAAGTTGGTTATTTAAACCTTAAATATCAAAGATTACTCATAGTTTAAGATATGCAATAATTATTTAAGCCAGTATTATTTGGTCTAGAGTGGATAGAAGGCGAAGTTGAATACAGCGAAGTTAAAAACATAGTTACCAAGTATACCTCGCACAGTCATAGTGTATTCACTCACGGCAAAGCACGGCAAATATATCTAGAGTCTCTTCTACAAAGAACAGTGATTAATTTGGAAGATATACAGTGTCCAAAATATAATGCTTTAGCATTTCCATCACAAAATTGTGTTCAATATCTTCATCAGTGTACAAGTTTTCGTTGTGCGTTAAAAGAAGCCTAAGTGTACGCAAACTATATAACTTATTATCATCTACGTTCTTTTATTCTACCTGAAAACAAAACAGTGTATGAATCAGTTTTTAAAAATTGTGCTTCAGGACTGTACTAGTGCAACTACGATTACTGGAATTCATTCAGTGGACACTTTACCAAAACAAGTTGAATACCCGGCGGCACTTATAGTAAATTTAAGTGTATCAAGTTCCCCGGGAAGTCACTGGACTGCCATATATATTAATAAACATGGGCGGGGGCGATATTTCGATAGCTTTGGTAATTAACCTACTAAACCAATTATAAAATTTTTAAAACGAAATTGCAATTTATATCATGTAAATAAAACTCAAATTCAACACGAAAAATCTAGTCTTTGTGGACTATTCTGTATTGTATTTATTTATTTCAGTGTGCGAGGAAAAAAATATAATTTCTACTTTCCATACTACGAATCTTCAGAAAAACGATGAGACTGTAAAATCTCTGGTAAAATATATTATAAAATGAAAAGAAAAATGCAAATAAAGTTTTTTCGTATAAAGGTAAAACCAAATCTTTCATTTCTAAAATCCATGAATAAATTAAGCGATAGTTTCGAAAACAACGCCGGCGTTAGACAAGGAGACGGGCTTTCTACAATATTATTCATACTTGCCCTATATATTGCCTGCCAAAAGATCGATCAAAGAAACACAATATTTACGAAGATTAGCCAACTCTGCGCCTATGCAGATGATATAGTAATAGTTGCAAAAAAACAAAACAAATTGAAGCAAGTCTACCAACTGCTAGAACAGGAGTTCACTAAATTTCGGCTAGAAGTGAACGAAAGGAAGACAAAATATATGATAGTATCTACAAAAGAACATAGACGTAATACCAGCGAACTACAGGTACGACGAAGAACCTTCGAAACAGTACAAAGCTTCCAGTATCTAGGTAACGCGATGAACAATACAACCAATAATGGAATGTGTATCACAGAAAAATTAATGAAAGCAAATCAAGTATATTATGCAAACAAACAATTATTTAACAGTAAACGCATATGAAGAAGCAACAAGTTAGTGGTATACCACACCCTTGTACGACAAGTAGCAACATATACGGATAAGAAACATGGAAACTCGCAGAAGAACAGGAAAGAAAGATTAGCATTTTGAAAGGAAAATTCTCCTTAAAATATGTGGAACTGTGAAAGAAAACGAAGAGTGGAGACTCAGACAGAAGTAACATAGAACTGGAGGTAGTAATAAAAGTTGAAACTATAGTTAGATTTATAAAATCCCAAAGAATACGATCGCTTGGTCACGTAGAAAGAACAGCAAATAATTATATCCCAAAGAAGATGCTGGATGGAAAACTATTCTACTCGGAGGAGAGGAAGACCAGACAAGATGGCTGGACGATGTGTCTAGTGATCCGAAAAAAAATGATGTTATCGGATGGAGGGATAGAGCCAAGAGCAGAGAAGCGCGGAACCAAATTGTGAGTGAGACAAATGTCCACCCAGGACTGTAGTACTATCTGGGAAGGTAGGTAAAATACAATCAAATTGCGAATACTGCCATACTGGTATAATAGGGTTTCTCAATTAAGGAAAGAAGTTAAAAGAAGATACGAAATTGCCAGAAAAAACTTTATATAATTAGAAAATGATTTACTACACAACAACATGTTGTTATGGAGTATTTTAATTTAAAAAAAACAGGGAAACAATTGATCTGGGAAAAACCGGGAACATCAATTCAAAAACACAAAGCAAATATAAACATGATATGGTCGGGGACTTTGGTATTTCGATTCTTGTAGCGATCTTCTGACATAAATTTATCCGAATTTTGCTATTACGCGAAATCAATACCGAAGTGGCACCTAGATTAAGACTTTAACTATATATTTCCTATCCGTTCTCCTTATTTCAAGTAGGGGCTATTGCTCGTCCAGTGGTGTAGGTAAGGGGGGATATATGCATATATTCCCCCTTGACTCCACCCATATGAATTTGGGAAGAGGGTATTTCCTCAAGAAAGAGAATTAGATTATGTTTGGAAGCTTAGTTAAAAATAAAATTAATTGTAAGGAGGGTAGCAGCACTATGACGTAAATCCGTCCCGATATAATTGTTTATTTATTCTAAATAGATAAAGGATCGTATTGTACATTCTGCATTGTAGTTTCATAATTAGGAGAATGTGGTAAATAACCTACAGGACAAGCAGTAAAATAAAAAATTCAAATAGATAAAAAAGCATAGCAAACGTTTTAGACAACACATTTCCATGACAATCATATTAAAAGCACCGGTAAAAAAGACTATTTCAAAAGAGTAATGAAAAATATGGTAATTCCTGTTACTGATAGTGTCAACGAGAGTAGATCGGAGAAAATTATAAATATAAAACATTTCGCACGGTTGAAACAGTTATTTTGTACGTAGAGAAGAAGTAACTTTAACACACATTAGATATGAATGAAACAGAAATTTCACAAAACTGGAAAAGTTTGGTGCTATTCTAAGATACACAGCATGTAAGATCTAATATGACCTTTCAAGTCATAAGGGAAGATGATGAACTATTAGTAAACTTTATTTTGTGTGGAGCATGTTAGTAACTTTTGACTTCGGCCTGTCACGATTATGTGAATGCAATGCTTGTTAAAATCGGTACGAACACGCGATCTTAAAGACGCTGGTCTAATGCCTCATTGCCTCAGACCACGACTACCGCGTCCAAATACAAGGAGAAAAGAGTCTAACCATTAAAATCAAATGATTGAAATTTGCAATCAAGTTTCAATTAAGGATTTTGTTGCTTCAATATGCAGATGTTTTTCTGCATTAGCGGATGGAACTCTAAATATGACCAATATGGAAAAGCTCTCTATTTTTGGTCAATGATGAGTATGCAAGATTAAAATAAAAATGTTCACGTGACTCGGTACAACTTGGCAGATCTTACCCTAACATGGTGTTGGAAGGAGAGTTGTGAAAAAAGGATAGTCGGGATCTAACGAAAGCAATTTATTAAATCTGATAAATTTTGGTGTTAATTATGAGTTCTTATTTTAATAAGAATATGATGGTAATAGCAGTTCGCTGGGAAATTTTTAAAATATTCAAGACATACTGTGACAGTACCATGCTGCAATTTGAGTGTATTTTACAATTCAGTGTGGACGTATTTAAGACAATTCATATTCGACTAATATCGAACTATTTAGAAACAATTGGAATACTTACTTTTTATATCTGCTTGCGGAGAGCGCACTTTTGTGGCATAATGAAGAGTGTAGAGCATAAAGAAATGACTAAGTATGAGAAAACGGATATGAAATTATAATTCATGATTTTAAAGAATTAGCCTAATTTGTGTTAGAAGAAATTGTGCAAATTTATTTACCAAACAATGTCACAAGTTCATATAGAAGGCATGTAATGAATTCAATGCATTCCCTATTTCGATTCGATTGAATTAATATTTCCTACGATTAACCGTTGAACAGATTCTTGCAAAAGGAATACCTTCACTTAGTAGATGCTGTGAATATTGTCATAGATGATGTTATAAAGTTTCAAAGAAAACTGTTAGAAGGACCAAAGAACCAAAGGAAATTGTTTGCAAGAAGACAAAATAAGTTGCAGTAAAAATCAAACTATGTAAGAATCTATAAAAATATCTACATAAATCCAGAAAATGAGATCCAATTACAATAATTCCTTTCACAATAATAAGCTCTTTCAGAAACGTATCCAGATTTATTTCTTAAGATGTTCAGAAATTTGGAGGAGGTTCAAAGAGAGTCTGGAAATGAAATTAGATAATAAATACTTATGTTTTTACGCCTAAACTTGTGCTAAGTTTATGAAGATATTAGAAATTTGGGAGAGGTCCGTACCCTCTGAACTCTGCCTGGATACGTCACGGGGATGTGTGAAAAAAAATATGTATAGATGTAGAATATCCAATAGTTTCAAAAACCAACTAACACAAATGATAGTGCGATAGCAAAAGCGTTATCTGAGGCTTCATTAACGTTTTTAAAAATGAAGACACTGAACACGAGAGACTCCCAAAGTTAGAACAAGTTTAATTTTCCTTTGTACATAAAATATTCTACACTAATTGAAACTTTCTGAAGCGAAACTGACAAATTAAAGTGTACCATTCAAACTACAATGGAAGCATATCAGATTTCCAAATTTTAAAATGTGCTTCAGATTTTGTGCAGCCTGCACCCACATCTATGGATGAGATGATATCTTATACTCTGAAGCGAATAAATATACCTTCGAAAAACTGAAACTTTCATATATGACTGAACGAACTGGCAGTTCTAGAAGAGAAATCTGCCATCAAAGTGAGAGCAAAAGTAAATACTGGCCGATAAACTCTTCGTTCTTGTCAAATTGCAATTTGAAATATGGTTAAATTTATATTAGAATAATAAAGTTGAACTAAACAAACTACAAGCATATAAGTTACTCGTATATATTTTCCCGCATGTTTGCGCTGGTCTAAAATTACAGAAAGAAGCCCCGAAAAATATTTTTAATGTTATGTAGGGTTGCATAACTGCCAAGTGTGTTACTTTCTAAATATAATTAAGAAATTCCTATCTAAGCAACTGATTGGCACCTTTGATTTTCGGTATTCATCATACTGACGTTATAAAAATCAAAACGTTTCAATTTAAGAACACTGCCTTGTTGTACTGTACAATTGAAAGTGCTTCAATCGTCAAATATCGATGTACTAACCAGCAACTAAGTACAACAATAGCTATATTTTATTAACAATGATAATATTATCATTGAATCTATGACTACATATTTTTAAAATATTTAAACTCACACACATACATTCTCAATGCGTCCGACACAAGTAAACAAATGGCTTGCTGAAGAGTACCCGGCAAGGATCTCACTATCATGGCATCAGAAATAGTAAGGTATTTGCCAAGTCAGTTTTTGGTGAGCCATTTGTCGGTAATCGCGACGAGACACACTTTTCGCGGTATCTCAGAAGTAAACAAATGATTTGCTAAAGAGTACCCGGCAAGCGTCTCGCTAGAATGGCACCTGAAATAGCAAGGGGTTTGCCAAGTCAAGTTTAGTGAAGCATCTGTTAACTTCTAAATGAGAGAGATTGAGAGAAGGAAAAGAGAGAAATACAATCGTGAACACAAGCCGCGTACACACAGTCGACCAAATGCTGTGAGAGTTGGTTCTCCGGCGCAAGGTTGTAAGGTACAAACAATCTTGCGTCCCTCTTCCAACTTGAAAAACAATAGAGGCCCTCACAGATGGCAAGACCTTGACGAGGTTGTGAGGCTTTCAACCAACATTTGCCTGTACCAATACAAAAAAGAAAGTTGTATACATTTATAGCGGTTTTCTTACACGGTCCTTTCAAAATATTCTATCTCGAAGGGAAAGTGCCTCAAAATACCATCGTCAAACGGCTCGTCCTATGTACGGATATCAAATAGATGTTAAAACTCTTGGCGGCATTTCTTTCCCTCCCTTGGCACAATGGAACTGCTTTAGTTTAACTTCAGGAACAAATTCCATTTAAGAACAGTTAGTTCAACTTTCTGATTAACATACTGAAGACATGGGCATATTTTCTTGATAATATCTGTTTAGAGTAGATTTCTTAAATAAATTAATTTTGAAATGAAACGAAGTTCGGAGCCAATTGAATTTTGCATTCAGTTCCATTGCAAAATGAGAGATTTTTTCTAGGTTTCACATAGAAACGAAAGTATGAAACACTCATGTATTATTATAATCTTTGCTTTGTACATACTGTCATATATTTGTTAGTTCTTCAAACTACGTAAGAATAAAAATTTATAAATGATTTGATTGCCTGAAAATCCTCACTACTACAGACTCTGAGGTTTCATTTCATACTTCGTACCTCACGTACTATATTCTATTATATTTTTGATCTATACTGAGGTGAAAAAACGATAAAACAAACAAAGAAAAACCCACAACACTCGAAGAAAGTGGGAAAATCTATTTATAATGTCCATTTTAACCTGACTTGTGTGCTGCTATAAAGATTGTACTTCAGATCAAACTTTTAAACGCGACAGAATGGACTGGCATTTCTTGAACAGAAAGATATCATCAACGTGAATGCATAAGCCTTAAAAAAAATGGTGGAGAGACTTTCGCTATTGAGAAAATCTACCCTGAAGTTTGAAATATAGCTAAATTTGTATTAAAATTATGGCTGAACACAGCAAACTACAACGATATAATCTATTTCTATTTTACCGGACAATGATCATATTGGTCTAGAATTACGAAAAAAAAAGCTTCGAAACATCAATATTCAAAGTGTGTTGCATAACTACAATATGACTTTCAATTTCGAAGACATATCCCTTGAGAAATTCCTATCTACACTACTATTCTCGTGGAAGACCATCCTATCTACTAAGCATATTGTCAGTTAACGAGGGTTTCTTTAAAAGAATACCGGAAGAATTCCCCAAAGCAAGTACTTAATAGCAGATGATGAGATCTCTAATACAACAAAAACAAACCGACTTCGGTGGTTATGTGGAGTAGGGCGTTGTTCTTGAGGTCGCGGATTCGAATCCCACACGGGTCATGAATGTTTGTGAATTCTAAAACACAATTAATAGGTCAATATTTACTGAACGCCATACGATATATGACAGTTCAGTAGGTGGGTTCCATGAAAAAAATGTCAATATGAGAGTTGGGCTGTAAAAAAGTTACGAACATGAGCCGTATACTTGCATGACCATTCAAAGAACTCAGGTGGGGTACAGAAAATCAATTCGATTAAGCCGTATACGAGAATGAGCATTCGAAAAAAGTTTGAAATGTCAAATTTTCTGTAAACTACATACAATATATACACTGGGTTAGGTTAAACTATCATAAAATTGTGTGAAAATAAGACATATACGAGAACGAGCAATCAAGAAAGGTTATAATCTTTTTTTTTTGTAGGGCATTAGGTTACGTTAGGTTAAAATATCAACTTCTAGCAAGTCAATTACGATAAGTTAAAATGCCAAATTCTACCAAGTCCAACAGGCCAAATTAAAATGCCAAATTTTCAGCAAATCGTATACAATGGATTAAGTTAAAATGTCAAATTCTAGCAAGGCACTTTGGCTATGTTAGGTTAAAATGTCAAACTCAAGCAAGTCATATAATAAATAAGGTTACGATGTCAAGTTTTGTGAGTCATTTAAGCTATGTTAGGTTAAAACTTTGAAAATTTCAGCAAATCGTATACAATACAAATCGTTAGGTCAGGGTAAAACCAAAATACCATTTTTTTAAAAATAAATCGTTTAGGTGATAATGACATTTTTAATAACGGTGTGCGCCAGGCGAAGATCAAATCCATCAGTTGAACGCGTTCATAATTGATTCACAGAAAATGAACTCAGCTTAAGAATTTGTAGTACACCACTGAGAAAGATGGACTATCCGAACTCGTTCAAGTGAAGCAAGATCAACTTGCTACACAACTTGATTGGTCGACGAGTTTCATTTTTGAACATGAGCAAAGCAAGCTACTGTGAAAGAGCGTATAATAATGAATAGACTCAAATGTCAATTAAAAACTTTAGAATATTAATAAAAGGCGATCTAGTATATTCAAAGAAATGGATGGCACAAACTCTCCCCCTCAAAAGAATGAAAGATCTATCTATCCTTTTTAACTTGTGTGAATTCCGAGCCTCCTTAGCTCCGCTCCTCTTTGTTAATCGAACCTTAAATTTTAGTATTCTCCATATCTCACCGTGCTCTATCAGATGTGTTACCGTATATTTAATTCGGATTTCAGCGACATCATCTCGTGACGTTCTCTTTTTAGTAATATGATGTACTTCTGCATTTAGCTGGTTGTTGTGTGTTGTATTTTCCAGAGTAAAACAAGGTACAAGTAATGCACTATCTGGTATTAGATGCATAATTATTTTTAGAATTAAACAATATTTTATGAATGTATTTTTATTTTAGTAAACATTGTGAAACAATCGTCGAGTAGCATCTATTATTCGGGAAAAAATTAACAATATAATTTTATTTCAACTTAGAGGTAGTTGAGCCATTTTTAAATTTTGTATAGAATGTTAATTGATACACTCGAGCATATGTAGGCTAATTTAATTAAAATAAATTACCAAATCATAGTAAGAGGCAACGTCAACTTCGAAGTAAGCGAACCTTGAAATCTTTTAGAACAATTTATTGATTGTTATATATGACAGTGTACAGTTATGGACAAAGATTGTCGCGTGTCTTTAGAGGATATTTCCCAAGTTCCCAGTGATTTCCCTTTCAGAGGGAAATTTCGCGCAGTAAGGAAAGTTCCCTGACGCTCAAACATATAACATAATCCGACATTAGAAACCATTACAGTACAATTGGGATATATATTGCAATTATGTTCATAAATAAATATGGAATTATAAATCAAAGAGAAGATTTTAAAATAATAATAATAAATTAAACACTGAATGTGGTATCACCTTGAAATCTTGTAAAATAAATCTGTCTTGTGTTCAATAGGCTGGATGAGTGGTTACTGTGGTGGGCTTACAATGAAGTTTCATTTCGTCACGGGTTCGAACCCTGGTCGTCGATAATACAGAGTGCTTCAAAAGTAAGTGCAGTGTTGTGCAAAGAGTATGCAAAGCTTTATTGATTATTTGTTTCAGTCTTTATTAATAATATAATTATTCTATCGTTGTAATTACGATTCCTTATATATTTTTTTTTTCATATTCCTTGAGGTAAAATACTACATTGTTTAACAAAAGAACAACGAGTGCGAAACTTTATTGGTTGAACTGTATTACGGAAATAAACGCACTGTAGCTCTAACATATTGGTTATCAGAATAATATGGTATTCAGCAGGTGCAGAGCCGTACCATAACAAGTCCTTTCAGAAAATTTTGAGAAGACTGAAAACGTGAGTGTTTCAAGAACAGGACGACCATTTTCTACATGTGCTAAAAAGGCAACCCAGTTACGGAAATCGTTGCAGCGCACGCAACAGAATTCATCTAGGCTCGATCACTAGAAATGAGTATAAGTGCCAGAAGTGTTCGTAGGTTGATGAAACGGTTGAACATAAGGCCATACATACCATACCATTGCAGGAGGGAAATACGGATAGGAGGGTAGAATTCTGTGAATTTTTTTTTTGAAAATAATAAAAAGAGAGGAATGAAACTCCTTCCCCGTACAAAAGCTGGTGGGCAGATGAAGCTACATTTAAACACAGTAATAAATAACTGTTCAAACCGGAACTGCTGGAGCCGTTGTAGCGGCTGCCCGGGCTGTCTTCCACTTGCTCCAAACTTTAACACCCTGTAGCGGACAAACGCGGTCGAATTACTTTGCAGATATTATCAGCATTGGGGTACGAATACATATACGAAGTCTTATAAAAAAAAAAAATCCTGTTCGAACCAAAACCCTTCTCTTGTGAGTTGCAGAATATAGACTTCGACAGGATATCTAGTTGACTAGTGTCGAACCCCAGTAAATCTATGTATACTGTTATTGGTTACCACGAAAATGTACAAAATTTAAATCCAGTTTATATAAATAGTAAAACAAATAAAGTAAAAGTCGACAATTCGGGTTCAATGATGATTATAGTATAGTAATTACTCACGCAATATATGTGACCTATCCTCTACTTCATCCCCAAAATTGGTCAAATTCGGTTTTCTAGGTGATTTTTCAAAGAGGGAAATTTAAAAAAGCCAAAATTCCGTGTTTGCGACCTCACTCGTCATCATACCATCTACTAACACAAAATTCAATATGCTGTACAATGGTCCAATCGTATTTAGCGTAGCAAAAATCTTCTGGATATTTTGTACCATTCCTGAGATATAGCCCCAAAGGTTCGACGTTACCGTTCCTGTCATAGGTCCGAAAAGCTTAACAGATCGCTTGTCTCTCAGGGGATTTTTTTTCGTAAGTAAAGCTATAATGAGGTAAATTAAATAAGGTATGATGAGGTGTTCCCGAGTACAAAACAAATACTGTTGATCCCAGAAAACTTCAGTAGAGCTCAGGGCACCTAAGGAGTGCAATAATCGCTATCATCAAAATAGTTTTACCAAGAATGCTTTTTCTCGCTTCGGGGAGTGGGCTCGCAGCTAAATGCTGGAAGTGCTAAAAAGTGTTTTCCCCATTTTTCACATTAATGAAGTATCAGAGCTTGATCTGTGTTATCTCGATTAATTGGCAAAATTATCCAATATTTTACAGTAGTATTTTCATGTATATGTATCACAAAAATAGTAGGACACCGCTCTCAACTACATTAGTGTTATAATTTCACTGTACTCGAACTTGGAAACCTAACGCATTTTACATAAATTATTTGCGGCAACGGCAGCTTCCAACAGAAAATGTACACACACACACACACATTCTGAAAATGTTGAAAAAATGAGCAACTTCGAGCGCACAAGCACTAATGATTATGTGTTTCAGGATCACAAACGAAGTGGTTTAGTGTATATTCAACATCTGACTACAACTTGTGGCTTCCGAATTTATTTTTAAATTTGTATTTTGGTTCCCAGTTTTTTTTTTATTTAAAGGCACTTGGGGGAGGGGGGGGGGAAGGATTCACAGTGCCTAGGAATTTTTAGATTCGCGGTTGCTAAATAACTAGTGTAGGTTTGATGGAAAATACTAATTTTGTGTCTGGGTCGGATTGGGGAATGTTGAAGCATGGACTAAATGATAAGATAGACTTATCCCGCCTACCTATTTTTGTGCGCGCTTAAAATCACGTGATTTTGAAGCCTGCCGCTAGATGACTCTGGCGACTATCTTCAGTCGTTGTTTCTTTCCAGTTGTAGTCGCCAGAGTCACCAAACGGCAGCCTTCAAAATCACGTGCTCTTAAGCAAAAACCCCATCAATTTTAGCGCAGACGAAAATAGGTAAGCGGTGTAAGTTTAGCTTATTACTTAGTCTATGGTAGAAGTAAGAATTTAGGATTTGTTTGGCCTAGGGTAGTTTGGGCTGGGTGAATAGATCAGGTGGATTCACATTGGTGTTGGGAGTGTGGGTGGGTTGAATGCGCAAAGATGCACATCGGATCTGCTGTTAGATGAGGTAGCCTCGGTTAACTAAAGCTTCTTGGAGGCGCTGGTTGTAGGTTTCAGTAGCAGTGGTAGTAGAATTCAGGCGTTGTCCTCTGAAAGTGAGGGAGAGAGGAATAATTTTTTGTGTGGTAAGGATAGGAACTTGAGTAGTGTAAATATTGCATATGGTTGGCATGTTTTAAGGGGACCACGTACACAAAGTGAGCGTGCAAACTATCCGTCCACACGAATGCTCATACAAACTGGTCGTGTCGGTAACAGATTAGCGGTACAGCAAGTGGGAGATCTGACAAGGTTCGTTTGTGAGCTAGACTTTCACACACAAACACACATGAGCGGTTTGGCTGACAAGTAGGGTTAAGTCCAAAATTCCGAAAATGGACTAACAATATTGTCTATCGAAAACTAGACTGCTAGATCTATAAAATCGTCAAGCGGTGTGGGTATGGGTACCAGTTATGTAGATTGGTTACAGAATGCGTTGAAAGTTATTTCACTACATGAAATGGCCGAGCAGTTTCAACTTTCAATCTGCTCTCCTGTAAAATTGCTATTATGAACTTACACCACTTGAAAGCCAAACCGCCCACATACAAAGTGAGTTTATGCCGATGACGTATATAAAGATCCGCAGTGTATGCACGCGCGCATCTGTCCAAAGAAAAAAATGCATACCAAGCGTACATGTAGGGGTTCCCCGCCCCCCCTGGTTAAAAAGAAAAGCTGTTTTCTGAAATGCTGCTCCAGTATGGGCTAAGGATGGCATTTAATATATTATTCCACGTGGTCGATAAATTCTTCGCTCTCTCTGGAAATGGCGCACTGAGGTATTCTACACGTGACTGCGTGTCAAAATGTTGAGAACTACGAAATGTGAACATACATTTCTTAAATTCAATACTTTACTATAGGAACAATGAAGACGGGAAATAAAATGCAATTACGAACTAGTACTCATTTCTGTATTGATCTGTAAAATACATCTTAACGATCTTAACATATACTTATTAAAAGAAAACATTACCCTTAAACTTCTGATTATAAAGTTTAATTAAGATACAGTAGATACTGATTAAAAAGTACTCCACTATTGCACAAAAGAATTATCGCTTTCTCATACGAAAAATCTCATATAACAAGATAGATTAACATTTGTATCGAATTTCTAATTTTAAAGCAGTATCGGTGGAAGAATATAAGAGTTGAATAAAGACTAGACCTTTATGAACGTAAAATTTTAAAATAATAAGAAAATTATATACCCCATTTATCACTGATAATATAACTGTTACGTAATATACTTCAAGAGAACTGTTCAACAGCAACTGAATTTATCAATGGGTAATTCTCATAATAGGGACAAAATTAAGGAATGAAAGTGAGAAAAAAATTAATGTTTTAAATAACTTATTTTTTTTCTTTAGTAGGCTCAGATACACTCTAGGACTACGGTTTCATGATAGGCAGAGCTCAACTTTCATAAACGTAGTTTATAAAAAATATTGTTTTTTTTTCTTCCAGAAATATCATTCCATGCTAATGACAATTATATCCATGCTAATGACAAAGTAGATGAAAATAAAAATAATACTGCTACAAATTGACAATTTTGACCCAAACCAATTAAAAATGACTTTCTTACCATGACTGTTTGTGAAACCACAATACACACAACTTTTTATCATTACAGTATTCAAACAGTCCACTTATAACGTAAGATTCAAAATAATAGTAAGTTTCGCATATAGAATTGACACTTATGATTGAGAACATTGTAGGAAGTACTTTTCCTGCCACAAAAGTGAACAGCTACACTACACTAATCTTTAATTCGACGTGTAGCAATATGATAATGTGCACATTTTGATTTCGAATCACATCCAAAGCAGCTAAAGCTTCGAAACCACATGGTAGGTGAACACCTGTTCCACAAAACCTGATGAACTTGCATAGTACCTTTTACTTGGAAGTCTTTTGCTTTAACACTCAAATGTTCTGAGCTCATTATTATGTGTAAGGCACGGCAAAAATGTCTATATCTGACAGATTTTTACCCAACACATGCAACAGTAGGAAATCGTTTATATATTCACCTTGGGCTACACAACGATCAGCTATTCTTTTAATAATACCACCCACTTCATCAGGAGCGCCTTTTCCATGTCCGGATTCACTATAGTTCCAGGTAATAACATTCACTTTTGGAAACAATTTTGGAAGTTCCTTTCCAATTATTGCAAACATTGTTTTGTTGCGATATTGTGTGCTCGGACTATCTGACAGGAAGTGAATACTCGTCACTTGGGGGAACATGTGAAGGTATTTTTTCAGAACAGGTTTCATGTGTTTTAGTATGGCTAAAGGATCATGGCGGAGGCTGTCAGAACAAAATGCTTTCTTGTAATTTTTAGAGTAGAGTATTACAGTATGAAGTGTAACTTGTTGACGAGAAGCACCAAAAATGAACAAACTGAGGTTCAGCAGCATATTTGCATTTATAATTCTGAGAAAAATCTATATGCAGTAGAAGTTCATTTGTAGCAACGTTATCTCTCAGCTTCTTCATGGTGAGGTACTGCTGTTTGATATTTAGACGATGATGAAGGAAGGTATCCAGTGAAGATTCCAAATACATCACCAGATCCTTGAGAGAAATTTCGATTGAATCCTTCATTGCCTTTTGAACCGTAATGTCAACACCTTTACTGTTACATGTTTTCTCTTTCTTGCATATCCATTGCTTGTAAGTAGTTATGTGATCTGTAACATCAGTCGATTGTTTCGACACCAGTCACACTTCCTTGAAAGGCACATTTCGATAATATCACTGCAAGTCATATACGATATTATTTCTTCCAAAGTAGTTTGCCTGATAACATTTAAATGACACAATCTTCGAGCCAATAAACGCACATTCTTATGTTTTATACAAAGGCATGTATCTCTATACGCTACCTTTTGGGCAACAATCCAGAATGGCTTTAGACGACATAAGATACTGTAACTTATCTTAAATGAACACTTCTGGTTAAATTTTAGGTGCAAATTTTTTAAACTTTCGTTTAGATTTCGCCTCTGTTTCGTAACACAATTTTTTTGAATTGTGTTGTTTTTTCCTGGGCACAGTGTGGAATTTTCATCATCTTCAAGAAATTCCTGAACATTGCGTGTAAAGAAGACATACTGGGGGGCACTTCTGTCTCGTTCATAACAATATTTCGATGTACGAAATTTTATATTAGATGTACTAAGTTTGTATTGTAGAAATGGTGTAGCCTGATTATGTAGGCTGTATTTTCGTATTATTCTTCCTGGTATGACCTTACTAAATATTTGCTTGTATTTGTTGGTCTATAAGTATTTAAAGCCAGTTTCAAGTTCGAATTTTAAAACTTCTCCAAAAACAAGCCTCTTTTTGATATACCGGGGCACAGTTCTCCCTCTTAGAAATTTATACACGTTTGTTCTAGGAGTTCCAGAATCACTCATGAATTTCTTGATGGAGTCTCTTTTCTTCAAATGGTAGTACTTTTCCTTATATTTGTCTTTTTTTCTTAATTTTTCATTTTCAGCATTCACCTTTTTTCAGTCTTCTGTATGCTTTTGCACGATCACGTCTAACACACTTATGGCCTATATTTTTTTTGTCATCTTTCAGAAAGCACAAGAGACGGTTGTGGTTTTCTTGGAACACGGAGACTAGTAGCAGTAGAGGTTGAATGGACAATATTTATGATTTTCATACTTCTGGTTTCCTCATCAGTTGGTGGAGAGGAATTGTTCCTTAGTTGATTGTGAAAAAAATAATCTTTCTTCTTACGTTGTCTTGATGATTTCTGGGCATCTCTCCATACACATCTTTGAACTCGACGTACTCTTGAAGTCATGTCCGCAACCAGTTTTATTCGCCCAGACAGTTTACCGCGTTCATATATTTCGTCCTTTTTGTTTCGAAGCTGCTCGAGCCTCTCAGGGTATTTTTTGATACTCTCCTCCGTCGCCTTTCACATTCTAATTTCTTAAGATGTCTTCCCTATTAATAATGTTCTTTTTCCTTCCCATCTGATTGGTGATACTGAAGAACACAATATTGAAGTGCTGTGATGAGAATTCGCGAACACAATAAATATATAAACATACTTCATTACTGTAGTATCTATTAAAGTTGCTATCACAAAACTATAAGAATAATATCTTATCGCCCATACAATTCGTTTTATCTATATATCAGAATAATAATTCTTACATGTGTGAATTACAATAAAGAAAATTTTATTTTTTACAATTAAGTTCACAAATATGTTGTTAAGGTAGATACGAACTTTTATCCTATACATTTTTGCGCAACGTGATTTACTAAATGCATTTTTAATGATCACTACTTAGATTGTGAACACCCCCACCCCCACAATTCTGATGAGTTGTCACTGAAATGTCATTCGTACTAGAAACAAACCTGACGGTTTTAGATGCAATTTTGAAAGGTAGATTTCCATGTCCTCATAATAAAAAGAAAATATCCTCCTCATGTGTCCCTAGCATGGTTGATCAAGTCATTAGCATGGTCCAAAATTTCCATGCTAATGACATATATTACTATCCATGCTAATGACAAAACTGCGTTTTTGAGCTCGTACTACCGCCAATTCGAGAAATTATTGACGACATTACTTGCAATGCTTAAGTACCTACAACTGTACAAATAGGAACAATATCACACTGATTTGATACATACCTTCACTTTCACAGTCTCCACGCTAATGACAATCAATTTTCCTACTCAACCGGAAACTAAAACACACAGTTCGTTATGTCGTACTTCTGCGACGATTTTCAATCCAACAGCACTGGCCAACAAATGGTACACGAAAAGCGTTCTAGTCACACTGTTGGCAGGTCACATTTCTCTTTCACGCGAATGAGATATCGCTTTAAAATGTCTCCATGCTAATGACTGCAGACATAAGGGACAAATATTATAGAATTGATATAGTATGATTAAATTGAGATTCGAAGCAAAGTTTGGAGCTCAGTAAATTTCAACACCGATAGAATATTGTCACTTACTACCAAAGATGTAGGGATAAAAACAGTTACCTTATAAGGACAAAAAACAATGAAAAAGTAGTTAGGGACATCCATGCTAATGACATTCTCCATTTAGTTTTAAATTTTGCACCAATCAATTTTCTACGAATAGTAAATTGTGAGCAAGATCTGTGCATTACATTGTTCAAGGGACTGTATCACACATATATTTTAATTTGAGCGCAATAAAACCTTCGTTATTTTAAAATTATTGAATAGGGACATCATTTTTGCCCCTATTATGAGAACTACCCCAATACAAATTAACGATTAACCCTGCTTATTCTGAGTACGTATATGTTGTCATGATGATTATATCACAGCACTGAAATCACAATATAAAATATTCACAATAATATTTTCCATTAATTATAAACATGTAAATTCATATAATTGGAAAACAATTAGCACCTAGTTTAAATGATCTTATGTGGTCCTCCTTTGTAACGGAGAATTTTAGTTGCTAATTTATTTTTTTTTCACCTCCGTCCGGAAGGTATCTTCAGGTGAACAACGATGGAAATGAGTTTTTGTGTTGATAGTATTTGAATATATAAAGTGAGAGAAAACAATACAGATATTTTAAAAGAAATATTTCGGTTTTAAACTATACCGTAACTTATATATTTTGGAATATTGATTTCAACTCTTGCCAAGTCATATTATATGGTTGGAACTAAACGTGCATGAAATAGTACTGAAATTATTTTACCATGTTGATCAAAATGAACGTGAACTATGGAATTTATTATTAACGCAATGAATAAAAATATGTCATGTGAATAAAAATAGTACCATACTTTTATCAGTTTATTTCTTACGTGAAACAAGTATTGTAAAAAAAGGTGACGGTTTAAATTATGCTAGATTTTGCAAAATCTTTCAAAAATATCTTTTTGAAGTATCTATACTCTTTATTATTATTATTATTTTCTCACTTTATTGACATTTTCAAAGACACGTATCAACATAGAAACACATTTCCATATATTGTGGGCCACGGTGGCTCAGTTGGTAGAGCGCTCACCTCTGGTGCTAGGGGTGGTCGGATCGATCCCTGCTCATGCCATGTAGGTTTTGTGGTGGACAAACACCGTGTGCGTGGGTTATCTCGGGGAACTCCCGTTTCCTCCCACTTTCTTCATTCCGCCAATACGGCCTGAGTCGTAGTTGCCTAAAGGTCTTAAAATAAATTCAATTCACATTTCCATATAATATAATCGTCAATCACCTGAAAATGCTTTCCGGAGCAAGGTGACAAGGACATAGCGAGTAAAAGTTTTCCGTTACAAACGAGGAAATATGAGATCATTTTTAAATTATGTACGTGTCAGATTTCTTTGTCTTCCATGCGTAGAAAAATTCATTCATTCAAAATGCACTGAATTACATGCAAATAAAATACTCGTTATAAAAAGCATGTACAAAAACAAGAAAGTTTTAAAGTGTTCTATAAGTGTATCAATTAATACTGCAGTTATAACCTATTAACTCAATAAGCATTTCGTTCATATGGATGCAAAATTTCTTCTGCAAGTGATATATTTAAATGTATTGAGTAGTAAGAATTTCAAAGTAACATGAAATCATTACCAATAGCTTGTTCACATACATTTTAGTTTTGGGACCGATGTCGCGTGCATCCTAAAATGGACATAGCGAAAAGCTACTATTTCTTAGTACATTTGTTTACTTGAGAAACAGAGTTCACTCAAAATAATTATACCTTATACAATACACCTAGAGAAGCCGCTACCTTTCATTTAAAGCAGTTATATGTGAATTCGTTAAAGTTATTCTAGATTTGCTTGTGAATTTAAATTTTATGTTACGCAGCAGTTCTAAACGCGATTTCTCACAAAATACTCCTGGAAGTTCCATAACCATAACATGTTTGCAAACAAAATCAACATATATTTCGATATAGTTTGTTACTAGACGCACGTTGTCATTTAGAAAAATTAAGTGTTTCGCTGCAGAGAATGGAGAACACGATTAAATTCATCATAGTAAGGCATCCCGAAGGTCTAGTGGCTGGTGGATGGCATTTAGAACGTTTAAGATGGTGAAGTAAACATTTTATCTGCGTATTTTCAATTTATAATATGCAACAGCTTCAAGCGCGATTTGACCTCGGGGTGGAAGAGAGGTTAGCGCGAGGTCCCGGGTTCAATTCACGCCGGGGTCTATTGAACGGAGTGGTTCGGAACCCACTTAAAAAAAACTGTAGGTCCCGTCCTTAGAAACTTACCAACTCGTTTAAGACGTTAATAACAATTCAATCAATCAAGCTCTATTTCTTGCAAAATAGTCAATGAAACAATTTTGTTCATATCATCATCAATGACTTTACAAACGATACTCCATGCTCCTATTTACAAAAATCAACGTATTGCCACTACACCACAGAAAATGGGGCAAAATGCTTAATTTATTTTGAGTCCTCCTCGGAATCAAAATTGACGTGGTTTACGATTAAAAAAAGAAAAAAAATCAATCGTTTGCCACATAAGTAAATACGCGGAATGGGAACTTTTCGTTTGTTTACCCTTCATATCAACGGTCATGCTAAATGGTATGTTAACCTCAGTAAGACCATTTTTTAAGTTCAGCCGCGATCTAACAATATAGACCTAGCTTCGTTCTGAACGTGAACACGAAGCTTGAAAATTCATCTGCTGGACTGTTGCTGAATTTTTAAACAATGTATACGAGTTCTGCCGATGATGCTCCCAAACCAAATTAACTTTTACGAAGCCACAATGTCAGTGTCTTAATACATAATCAATACCAAATATGCATTGGCCTAGTGTCACACACAAGAGAAAATAACAAAGAACGTAAGTTAACGAACCATATAAACAATGGCTTCACTTCTTTTATACTGCTATTTTGGTGGGTTCACCAACTTTTGTTTACAGTTTAACAAATTGTTAGTTCACAAATTCAAAGAATCTTAAATCTCTTAAAATTACTTAACGAGTTCTTAAATTCTTAACGAAGGTTTGTATTGTTTCTTGATAAACACCCATACAGATATATTCGTGGAATTCGGAAATGATTTGGACTGGTCCTGAAGTTCTTGTATACCGAACGTGTGAACGAAAAGCCAACGCAGTACCTGTATGCCAATCTTAGTACAACAGTCTGCCACTAGATGACTGGCGCTAGCGCTTTGCGTTAGGATTACCTCATATATATATACTGGGTATTCAATAGATGGTATACCATAAACATGGCTGCCGTGGGAAGAAAATAGAGTTGCGGGCTGAGTCTTCATTAATTTAATCTTTGTACTTACGTAACTGAGATTACAATATACAGTTTTTCGTACTTCGAATTTTCGAAGATAAAAATATTTACATATACCCTAAATATGGTGTCTGATTGAATATCCTGTATATATATATATATATATATATATATATATATATATATTCAAGGTGACCCTACTTTGAGTAAGACCGATGAGTAATTTTCCAAACAGATGTGTATGAACCGGCGGACAAGTAACGACATGAAGATGAATGAACATGTCAACCCCATGGAAGGAGGGAGTGCAAACAACCGAAAATCATCGTCGGCTAGTAGTCGTGTGGGGTAAATGGGGACCGGTACGAAGTACTATGTTTAAGTGGGTTCAAGGCTTCAAGAGTGGAAGGAACGTGTGCAGGAGGCGTCAGCAATGGTCGTCCAGTGAGATCGCGAACTCTTGCTGCTATACAAACTGCGGAAAGGTTGACTCTGGTAAATCGACGCATCAAGCTCGATGAATTTCAACGGAAAACGGGTCTGGGTCGAGGACCACTCTATGACAATATTCATCTCGATCTAAATATGAGCCAAATTTGTGCAAACGGGATGCCCCACAGTCTGACGGAACAGTACAATCTTTTGTGCTGGTGCCCATTCACCACCAACGGCCACTAGCTGGCGATGGATTTCCGTTGCTGGAACTCCCTCCTTCCATAGGAGCCGCCATACAATACACTTCTGATCATGTGCATCTGTCGTTATTTGTCCGCCAGCTTACACACCTGTTTGGAAAATTACTCATCCGGTCTCACTCAAGAGCGCTGGAGCCTACTAACTCATAGTATTGTTATACTATGATAGGGCTATCTGAACTGCGTTGAAGCATCGTTCACACATCCGGTATACAAGAACTACAGGATGAGTCCCATACTCCTAATAAATTAAAAAAAAAAAAAAAAACTGATGTAGAACATTTCACTTTTGATTACTATCTAATTTTCTGAATTATTCTAACCACAGGACATACACAAAAACAGTTTACTGATTTTATTTATCACTACAAACTACTGTTAATGGCTGATTATCTTCAATTAGTAGCTGATTTTCCTGTCATTTTATAAAAAATAAGTTTTTTTCTTACCAAGCAATACAGAACTAACAAATTTCTAAGCTTCTTAAAGCTTCGTCTTCTTCAATATAATAATTACATGGAAATATACAATTATTTTGCTACTTACCAAGATAAACTGTATACAATGTATATCATTACATATAAAACAATCAGATACTTATATATTATTAACTTTTACAATCATTCAACATCTACAAATTTAGGCACTTATCATCACATTTTCAATTATTTCACAGTCTTTTTTTTTTTTTTTTTTTTCAGAATTCTCCGAATTGTGGACTAGAGGAATGTGATGTGTTGAGAATTTTATTGCTAATTATTTTCGTCATATACACTCACTGGTATATTAATGATCTTAGTTTGAAAATGGAATGAAGGTCCATTGAAACTTGTGTTTTCAATCTTCACTACATATGAGCTGTGTCGCTATCACCTTCTGTATTACTTTCATTAAGAAGTGTAAATGTATATTCCTGGAATTCAGAAAGAAAGATGTTATAAGTAAAGCAAGATAAAGTATCGTATTAAACGTAACTCATATTATCAATACACCCACCCCATTCCAAGCCAAGAGCCGGGAGGAGGTTTTAAGTTACACAACACATAAGAAGTTATACTACTCTGGTATAATACATTACACGAAAAATGTCAATGTTGAAAGCAACCCCATAATACAATCACATATTAAGCAATTCATTACGAGCTCGAAATAAAGATGGTAATTTTATATTCATTACAAAATGGTAATGTGTCAAGCAAAATAGTGTGCCTTCATCATATTCGTAGGTACCTATATATGTTTATTTTATGCATAAAAAATCCTAATCAACATGAAAAACAGTACCTCTTGTTAAGGGCATAGCTATGATTGTTTCTTTCTAATTGGTAGCTATAGTGTCCATTTACGATAACTGCGTACATAAACAATTTTCAAATTCTTCTTTTCAATCAAACTGGAAAAGCTACCCAACCAGCTATGCTGAAAATACTCACCCTGGAGCTATGGACTCACGACCTGATTTTGACTAATCAGCTATACAGTTATCCACAAAGTACGATGAAATAGCTTTTCATTATTAACTTAAATAATCTCATACGACTAAACAAAATATAAAGTATGTGACTATTTCTGTCCTCTATCTTTCCCATACGGATGAGAATATCTTTTCTACAGGCACACTACACACATTCAAGTCAAAAATGTGGTACACACCCAGCATGCGTGACACGACACATAAAATTTAGATTTATTAATAACTTCAAATTTGTACAGATTCTACCACTCACAACTGCTTCAAGCAATACATGAAAATAATGCCATAACGGAAGTCCATGAGATTTGCAGTCTTTCAATGTATACTTATACTAACATAAAAAGAAAATCATAAATCAGAGGAGACTAAATTATAAATGTTTGTGAACAGTTTTAAATGCAATATTTATTTGGGAATAAGTAAAACTTAAAGCTCCAAGAAAGATCTCAAGAGGTCGCACACACACTATTCCCAATAAATCGCTAAATATCTTACCGAATACAAGCTGTTTAGCTTCCTGGGAATTAAATTAATTTTTGCCTCTAGTTGAAAACTTATAACCAATTATACCTTAAGAGAAAAATAAAGGTTCAAAGATAAATTTGATTTTTATTTATGGCTTAAGTAATTGTTTCATATGATGCCTAATTTCATTTGGAAATTGTTTCCAGAGAGACCACGCGCGTTGCTTGTTTTTCCAGGCTAGTCGGATTTCAGTATCATTCGAAGGAGAAAATTTCCTTTCTTGCGAACCAAATCTTCAATAAGCGCTAAAATGACATCAGTCAAGAGAGATTAGCCGCATCGTTATCCTTCTATCCTCCAGTAAACACCACGGAAAACATTTAAAACATGCCGTGTATTATCCTAATCAGTTTTCTGCCATAGTCTAATAAACTCTTCATGTGGGCGAGGTTTTTTAATGCTCAATGAATTGAATTATAAGTCACATCAAGTAAATCATGATCACACAGGAACAGATTTTGCCTTGGAGTAACTGATAGCACCTCCAAGGATAACAGCATAATGTACATCACTATCCCCGCTGTGTATTAAAATGGTATACTGACAAAATTTCATGCCATGAATAAATATGTCGATAAACCACACATCACTGTCACACTTCCCTACCTCAACATCAGGAGTTAAGCACTCTATTGATAAATTTAAGTTACCAAAAAGTTTACCTACATTACCAACTGAAAACGCAGTTAAAATATAATCACGGCAAGCCTCCAAGACGGAAATTGCCCCCAATTGGAGAATATTTATGAGGTCTGTAGTAACATCCTAATAAAAATGTCTTACCTTTATGAACATTAACTTCTACCCACACAAGCTCGCAGTTTCTTTGTAAATCAGGGCACAGTCTACTTTCTCATTTATTGTTGACACATATAACATCATGACTCCTTTGGATCTCTCATACCCGCGCGCGTCTTTTGCAAATTGTTTAGAGAGGTTTTTTTTGTTTTTTTCGGGCTTATTCTGAATCAATCGAATATAAAGTTTATTTATGGCCTTCGAGCAAAACGTAGGAAGGGGTTAAGGTTAACATATTGCAATCAAAATTGGCATTTAGTCCACATTGCCATTTTAAAAAGTTACAGAGGGAAGTAGGTCAGTGCTAAATGAAACAGCTGAATACCGCAAAGTGCAGCCGTTTTCTGATTGGCTGCTAGAAGCAGTTCAGGATAGAAATTGGGAACAATTTCCATTTCAGCTCAGCTGGGAAGGAAATAAGGACAGAACGAATTTCCCACCTGAAGTAACTAAAAGTCACTGCTCACACGATCGTTACATCATCATCTTACTGAAAGATGAGAGTTATTTCCCTTACTTCAGGTCCATGTGATAGGCACTAATCGTCAGAAACACTTAACTATCTATCTAGCGGCCTCCCATCTTTCAATTTTGTTATTTCTTTTCTTTCAGAAGACATCGTATGCACTCAACCGTTCAATTTTCTCATGATCAACGGTAGTTTATCAGTTTTACTCCTGTCAGAATAAATCCTGCTACTATGCACATATTCGAAGAGCTACAATCACATTTTAAATTGTATTTAGAACAGCACACAATTTACGTTAACACTAAGCTAACATCAAGTTCACTTTTCTTTTATTTCTATACCAGCGCCTGATCCTATGAAGTGCTAAAACAAGATGGTAAGTCTCCTGCAATTTTTATCCTTTCCCGTTAGGAAAAGTTGCACGAGTAGTATTTGTCTCTTTGTAGTTCTTTTATAAACACTGACCAATTCGAACACCTATTCAATGCACGACACCAAAATCACTGAAGAATCGCTAGTAGCAAATGCCTTGTGCTGGTCAACTTCGCAAATAACGTAGTTTGTAAACCTCTTGTTCCAAAATATAACTAAGTTTTGTTACTATTAAAGTGAGAAGTATAGACACAATTAAAGAAGAAACTAAGGTCGCACCCAGAAATAGAACTAATAAAAGGTGTCTTTAAATGGTTGTTCCACATTTATAAATATAAAACTTGCAAAATTATACATTCCGAAAATGCATTTACTAGAAAATAAAAATATTCTGAACGAAAGGAACCAACACAACCACAAAAAGATCAAAAAAGCATAAAAAATTACGAAGTGAAGTTGGGAGCCAGCAGATAACAAAGACATTTACATCCTTTTAGTATAACAAGTTCAACCAATACTAAAATAAATAATGAACCAAACTTTCTTCACATATTCAATTAACAAAGGATAACATTACGAAGATTAATACTTACTTCAAAAGCGTCCTCTGCTTTCACATCCTTGTACTTGAACTTCCAGAAGTCGTGGCGACTCTTTATACAATACAGGCCTATGGTATCACAGATGAAGGTTGACTGGAACAAACACAGAGAAAATTAAAATTTACCTTTACTAGCAGTAAAACTACTTCGTATATAGAAATTGGAACTTTCAAAATCAATTACACATAAAAAGAAAATAAATACATAAAGTATGCCATGGGTAGAAGAATGGCCCCAAAAAATTCGAGTTCAAAATGTACAACTCTACAAGGTAGATTCTATTAATTTATGTCTGAAACAACCGCGTACAAAATTTTAGCAAAAAATATTAATATTTAGAAGTCTAATTTTTTTTACAGCAGCAGAATTTACTATTACAAAAGAATATCATATCGAATTATTTCTCTTCGTGAGTCTGTTGTAGGCCTAACAATGGTAAAACAAGAATATTCTAACATTATGCCCACAGGTTATATCTGTCATAATAACACTCTTCTGGCTAGATCAGGAAACATCTTACAATGATTTGCTATCAGTCGCAATAGGAACTGTTTCTGCTCTTCATCTTGTGCCAAAGTATTATTTATTGGAAAATTTAATTAATCCCACGTTCAACAGCATCATTCACAACTTTCAATCGAAGAGCCCTCTGCTTCAGCTCTTTGAGATGGGGTTGTTCGCCCAATTTTCTGGTGGTTTCTCACGGAAAGATTCTGCCATCCGTTTTTCCATCAGAGCATGAAAGAAGTAGCTTGTCCTCTCTGTTCAAGCACCTTTTCTTGCCCCTTACGAATAACATCAATTGCAGTATGTTCGACATTTTCCACACAGTTATCGATACTTGGCAACAGTTTTCTATCCCAATGTTTAAAAATGCGATTCCTCCAACGTACTCTTTTCCTCGTCTACTTCAACAACTTCCTTTTTCCATCTTTTCCTAGAACGCCTCACTGAACTTCTCTAAGAACCTTAGCAACAGATCCAGTAACAAACACAGCTGCAAGATCTAATGCGGTTACTTTGGAACTTTTGCTGCTTTTAGGTGTCTCGATAGCTGCTGTAGATGTTAATGGACCACGTTAGTATTTCGCTTCGCTTTCGCTATTTGCAGATGTTGAAATATAGAGGTTTCTTGAGTATCGATGCATATAGATAATATTTGTTCACATCTAACCCTTTTTGCACTTCCTACTTTCACACGTTAATATTTTCTGTTCTCTTGTGCAGCAAGTCCCTTTCGCCCATACTACAGGAAAACATTTCTCTTTTTTCCCCTAAGGAATTCAACATATTCATGATTCTTAATTACAATCAATACATTTCTGGTGGTTATGTCAAACACATTTTGTAAGTCACATATAAATTTTTCTTTATTATCCCTATCGGTTTCTCTGTCGGTGTTTTTGCAGAACTTCTTTGTACAGCTTCAAAAGTTTTCTTACTGTCACCGTGGTCTTGCTGAGAGCTTTTATTAGTGACACGCCTCAGTACCACAGTCAGCAAGCTCGGACAATGGGAGTTTCCGGTAAAGTGATTTGGATGGATTTCAGGCTGAAGACAGCACAAAACCGCAAGGGATATTCTTCCTAGAGAAACAGTCACCTTGGGACGTTAACCCTCGTTGGTGTGAAGGTAAGGTCAGAGTACCGCAGGTTCCGTTCCTGCCCAGAGAAACGGTCGCCAGGTGGAGGTTCTGAGAAGGGGGAGGATTGCTAAACTGCTAACTCCGCCCCTCGTCAAGAGACGGTCATTGACAGGAATCCCTCCATCTCTTCAGGTGCAGGGAAGAGAGATTACAAGATCGCATGATCCGTTCCTACTCAGAGAAACAGTCTCCTGCAAGAATCCCTCAAAAGACCTTAAATCACAACAATCAGTTAAGACTAAATGCTCAACTGCTGCATTAGGTAGTTCTGTTCAGTTCTGTCAAAAGGTTACAGACCCGTTGGCTCATTACACCATATGTTATAAATCACAATGATCGATAGGATATCAATTACAATAAATAATATACATGTTTTGATGTTGCAAACAGTCCCATCTCTTGAATATTGTTATATTTAGTTCAAATCATAAAGATTCACTTGCAATAACTTGACAATAACAATAAATTTTAGTTGACGAATGATAGAAACATGTGCGCCATCTCTGGGACTTCTCGGTGTAAGGCTAGCGAAATTTTCACAAGTGCACGTAACAAACACTGATAATATCGTAATACATTAACATCGTACGGGCATATAGATGGATGGCACTGTTACATTACACACGAATCTATTCGTTGAGCAGGAATCCTAGCATTCTACACAGCCACTCTTTTCCGATATGCTAAATTGCAAAACAATTGCAATGGTTCTTCTTCTCAGTGGTGAAATTGAACAAGCCGGTCTACGTGGTAGCCTTGCTGTAGATACTGGCTGTTAAGAAAGCCAACACACGTAAGTAGATGCAAACCTTAATGTACACGACGATTTGCTAGTAATAGATGTTCTGTGCTTGCTACTGCGCATTACATAGAAGCGATTTAACTACCAAAACAAGAACACGTGTGCCATCTATCGTGCACCTTCTGAAATATTGATACTAACTGTGTTAGCAGGCGCCATCTAGCCAGAAAAAATGACATGACTCACTAGGGCCAGCCGCAAATAGCACTCTTATCTGTAGTTTTAAAATAACTTCTGTCGTCTAGAGCTACCTCTATATTAATAAATATTTTTTGCTAAAATGTTGTATGTGGTTGTTTCAGTTTTCTTGTTGACCACCATTACTTCTTCCATCACTACCAACTACTACCGTAGTTTCATCATTCCACATGACTTCGCACCATTACTATCAGCTCAATTAACATGGTGTTTAGTTCTTCCTATTGCTCTCTATCTGTGGGAGATAAATGTGGCTTTCTACTCGGTGTTCTAACAGCCAAGCAGTCTACCGACGTCTGCGTCTAACAGTCCCAACACAGTCGTTTACTTCTACTATCATCACATGCCTTTTTCTGCCTTCTTTACCAGTTCAGTTTTGAATTGACTTATGAGTCTTCTTTGCAGAAATTAGGAATACCACCTATGGTAGTGTTTTCACTAATTCTTTTTTCTGATTTCATCTCCTTCTTTACGCACCTGTTTTACATCCCGTTTCAGGAGACCAGTCACGTTTTTTCACTAGTTTTTGTCATCCCACTAAATTATAAATCGATCTGTATAAATGTAATGAAGAAAAGCGCACAATACAGAACATCAATGAAAATCATGGCCAACTTGCATACGCACACTCAAGTTCACAGAAAATGGCCAGTTCGAGAACTTTCATAATCCGCCAGAACTCAACCAAAATCACGTAAGAAACTGACTATGAAAATCATTCTCTTAAATCTGCACAGTATGGAGGTTTGGTAATCACAGTGTGCAATTTCTCGAACTTAGGAAGTTTCCCATCAGACATTTTGTATGAATCTGAGTGAGAATCATTCTGATCGGTCAGTTGTCCGCTCAATACAGCCACGTCATACGTATTAACATTGAATATTATTAACATTTTCCAGCTAATTGAATATAATAAACTTTTAACATAATAGAGATAAATTAACGAAGTTTACTGAATTCAATTCTGCACTAAATTCACATTCTAATGATGTATAAATATAGGATATACGTTCAAGGTTAACTAATGGTAAATAAGGACAGATTTCCACAGTATTGGTCACCAGTTTATCCACTTGAACTATTTCCACAAAAAGTCACTGCACCGCTCCCACAAACTTATTTCTCTCACACACTTGAAATGTTACTACACCTGCAAGTTTATTATCGACACAAGACTGCAGTAAACAATGTTGAATTACCTGTACATAGTATTTTGCGGTCTCAGCAAGTATTTTTGACTACTTTTAACTTACATTTTTTTTTTTTTTAATAACTCTTGTAACTACTCGTAAGGCCTGCAAAGATTTAGAGTAATCCAGTTACTTTGTCGGACACTGCACATTTCAGCTCCTACATATCTATAAAAAAAAGCACAGGTCATTAAAGAATGTTTTCCCTAGATGTTCAAATACAAGTTGCTCATTTTGGCAACTTTTGATAATAATAAAAATACGGATGACCTAAACTAAACTAAGCGACGCGACACTCCTTTAATGGCTCTGAACTTCCATACGGCTGTATTACGTTCAAATAGAGGCCTACGTGATGAGTGTAACGCCTCTTCGTAGAAGGGATGTCAACGACTCACTCGACTCGGTCACACGAGGGTTGGGTCGGGTCGAGTCGGCGCACACTATCTGTTAAGAGTCGAGTCCGTGTTCATATCTGCTAGAGTCAAGTCGGCGCTCACCATTTGCTCTAGTTGAGTCAAGTCGAGTCGTTACTCAGCACTGCTCGAGTCGAACCGAGTCGCTACTCAGAGACACTCACGCTGCGACTTGGTTATAGTGAATAGAGCTCGAGCAGCGACTAATTCACATCCCTAATTTGTAGCCGTGTGTCTGATTTTCTTGACCCTAGTTCGCCACTTCTTTATTCAAGTAGCTCCCGAATGGTCCTCACATTGCTGGATCAACACCGAAGTTGTGAGTCCCTACCGGAAATCGAACCCGAAACCGCTCGTACTGAAGGCGAGCACGCTACCAACTAGGCCACGCACGAGGCTCATATGGGCGACCTTTCATACATAAAAGTTTTCCTGGCATGATGCAACGTTAGAAGATTGATTGAAGATTGATTACATTTTACACAATCAGTGTTTTATGTCAATTCAACTTAATTCACTACAATCTGATAGTGTAATTCTTGGCAGAAATTAAGATACTATGATGAAACCGAATAAAAGTTGTGGCTGTTGTTTGTAAGTTTTTGTTGTGTAACATTCAAAGGATACTCTTATGTACTAAGTTGTTACAAAGCTTTTTTTCTACATATATTTATTACGACTCTTGAAAATATAACAGGAACAAAACAACGGATCAAAATGTAAAGTCACTACTTACTATTCCTAGAAGACCTGCTCCAGCGCCTATATTAAGCAATGTTGGAATTGCGTCGAACTTTCCAGCCTTCCCTTGAACATCAATCACAAACTTAATTCCATATGCTTTGATCAGCGTTCGCCTTCCAAATTCATGGTGGTAAACATGCCTGAAGGAGAAAAAATAACGAGGTTTACACGGATTTCGTACACATTTAACTCATATATAAACACCTGAAATAAAAATAAATAAAATCTGAGACGTATCCTTAAACATAGTCAACTGTTGAAGTATTTTCGCTAGTACAAGTTTCTCAATAATTGCGAGGCTTAAATGAGAAGTAATGCCTTTGACTTTATAGTTCATCACTAGATGGCAGCACTGGGGCGCTACAAACATTCACTTGTTCGCTTGTTTCAGTTTACAAGAAGCAGTTCTTGAAATAGAAGATGTAGCGTAAATTTATCGGTGCGGTTTAAGCAAGATGCTGTGATTCTCTCTCTGTGATAGGCACGCTTTGTTGAAATTAACCCACGCATGGATGTTTATGGTGCCTTCAGGATCACCGATTATAAATTTCTTGGTACAGTTGCCTTTTGCAAAATGAGACAAAAGAGAGCAGTCAAGGAAGAAGTGAATTATTCTAGTGCTGACATCTACTGATGAATTTTAAAATCGGACGCATTAATTTTCTTTCAGTTTTCGTAAAATGTGTAAATGATGTTTGTAAAGCATTCATGAAGCCAATTATAATATGTTAATTTAAAATAATGTCATGTTTCACGCTATTATCTAAAAATAATACGTAACTCGGTCCTTACTGTCCGGAAAAAATCTCCGTTATAGTTTGTTCTATCCTTGATTTAATACGTAGGAACAATGAAATTTAAAGAACTACATAAACGCAAAATGTTTCTAATATACTATACATAAATTTTGAACATATCAGAATGTAACAAACAAGTCTTTGTTAAAGGTGTTCATGCAGAAACCCTGAGGTGTTTATTATTTTATGCAATGTTTATTATAATTATGATCTCTGTCGGGGCTGGACGCAATGTCTGTGTTAAATACAAACACCGCTAAAGCTCAAAAACCCATACATAATATTGAGATTTTAGCCAGGCAAAATATATTCGAATAATATAATATTTTATGGTATAGTGTAGTCATATGGTGACGTCACAGTCATGTTTCAAACATAGCTATTTCGAATTTTGAAATTTTAAAAACATAATTCTTTTATGTAGAAAGTATCTATTAGGAGATTTTTTATTCTCTGACTGACTAAATTAGGACCTTAGATCTTACACTACAGGTACTTACGGTTCGTGTCATTGTCTAGTTAAAAGCCGCTACAATTTAAAGAGTTTCAATAGATTTTTAGTGAATATAATCAAATTTGTTTTCTGACTAGGGCTTTGCTCACAAGTACAGTTGATTATCTTTCAAGTAGGTGTGGCGTTAATGCTATCAATGTTATACTGCAAAGGTACATATACATTAATGTACACTCACTGTACTTGTCATACTGACAGTCTAATAAAATATTCGTATATCGAGGACCTCGGTACTATTTCCCCCACCACTACACCACTGGGTATATAACAAAGCATTTATAATGTCAACATTTTTGAGTGTTGATTGGTGTCAATGATAGGACCAAAATTTGCAACAGGAAGTCATATGAATGTGATTAAAAATTTATTTCGAAATAAAATCATCCTTTCGTTTCTTTCTATCAGGTTGCTTCAAGAGTTCGAAAACAAATGAAATAAGTATTCATCTGTTATGTTTATAATCTAGGTTGTTTTAATATGGCAATGGAACCTTATCTTTAATATTGTCAGTTCTACTTTTTCTGTTCTATGTAGGAACAATATCAGAAAACCTTCGCAAACCTATTAAATTACGAAGACATATGAAGTGTATTATTGTTACGTACATCATTGCATATAGAAAGTTTAATAAATGCCTACTAAAAGTATTGGTGATTAAGTTATAGGCTGAAGTATAGCTACTACCCCGGTTGGATATCAAGTCAATGGGATCTCGGTCATCTTTACTACTGGAACTATAGCACACAATACTAATTTGAAATGATGCAACAAAACAGTTTATTACTTTGCGTAAGATTCCTTCATTACTAGTGTGTGTATACAGGCAGAAGTCCTTTACAACGAACGCCACTATAACGAAATTTTCGTTAGGACGAAGATTTTCGAAATCCCCGTCGAAAACACCATTTACTCTTTATTACAGCGAATGTCTCTATAACGAAATTCTCGCTACAACGAAGTGTTTTCGGAGTTCAGCTTGCATAAAATCCTTTTTTTTACACCGAAAACTTATGTTATTAAACCGCAAAAGCGATATATTTTTTTTTTCGTTCGTTTTCGTGTACATAACAATACGTTACCTGACAGCAATTACTATACATAAAATAAGGTAATCTTATCTTTTAGCGTCGTGTTGTATCTTTTGTAAATGAACTAAAAAGAAGCTCGCCAGATGCACTTGTCACAAGGCTGGTCATAAATTCCTGGTTTGAATTGAATTTTAAGGCCTTTAGGCAACTTTGGCTCAGGCCGATAAATTCCTGGTCACTATTTTTTTTTTGACAATACATTTTTTCCCGACCTTTGAACAATACAGAGTTCTCTATTGCAGCGTAATTGTAGGAATTTTATCCAGCGTCATGTCTCCTTTGAAATTAATCTTTGAAAGGTACAACACGACGCTAAAATACAAGATTACCTAAAATAAAGTAAGCGAAACGTGATGAGTCTCTTATTTCTAGTTTGGTCAACAAAGAGAGTGGTTGAGTTTTAGTACACCTATTGTGGTGGATATCCATGCGAATATTGAAAAGAAACATCATCTGTCGCTTGAATATAAAACTTAAAAATCACTGAACAGATTAACAGTGGAAACAACAAGGGAGACATTGTTAACGAATCTGACATTCCTGCAATAAGTACCCGGGAGGCATAGACTACGAAAGCTTGAAAATATACTCTACGAAAACTTGAAAATTCCAGTGAAAATCATATATTCTTGTTCTCCAATACAATGTTCATTACAACGAATTTTCGTTATAACGAAGTAAAATCGCGATCCTGTAAAATTCGTTATAACGGGATTTTACCTGTAGCTCTTTTCATCAGATTTTGAAGCCTGTAACAGATAAAAGCTGCATATCATTGTTACATCTTTACATTGTTTTCTTGTCACTGCTGTCCCTTATCCTGTCGCAACTGTCTCGAACTAGTCACCTCCGTTCCCAGGTTAGTTTTCCTTCCCATTTAAGTTTCAATAATGTGAAACCACGTAAATATTTCAAGTAAACATCACAGAATCAAAGTAAGATAATTTACTAATGCAAGAAAAATAAAACGATACCAAATATTGTTTAAAATTATTCATATTTTCTGCTTTTAAGACAGATTGATATGATTTTCTGCTCTAAAAATTCTACTTACCAAATTATTGGTATAACGCGGATAATATATTTAATCGCAACTATTGCATATTATGAACTTTAATTTATTGTACTGGATGAATAACGCAAGGGGATCAGAGACAGATTTTTAAATCTTTTATTTTATATTGTGGAGTAATTTTAGAATCCTATGCCAAACTGCGTGACGAGTTGCATTTTAAGAAGAAAGAAGGTTCCAAGTTACTAAAACTGATGAAAACGACCCCATCCTCAAAACTTTATTTTTAACTTTTGTGGACACCAAAAATCAAAGTTGGGACACCCTTACATGTTTATGGTGCTAAATCTAAGACATATAGTGGATAATACTGCACGTTAAGTTTTTTTTTTCAAATATACAAACGTAGAGGCCTCATGAATAAAACACCTTAGGATATCTTTAATGTATCTCAGTGAAGATCTTATACAACATTTATCGCAAGACAAGACAATATTTTAAGCATAAATCTTATGAAATCCTCAGGACAGAATGAAATTGTATTAAACGTTCCATGTTATACATCACAACGTTGTTACAGAACTTACATATACCTACTGCGTTCGACAATGTGTCACTATTCGCAACGTTGTACAAGGCCAAAGTGAAACATGGACAATAACCAAGCTGAGACATTCTGCTCGGTTAGTGGCTAACAACATTAGTACAACTTTTGGCTGAAGTAAGGTTAGCAAACGCACCATGCGTCACTGGTCTGCGAAATCAACCCTGCCCATCACCCTTTAGTTTAGCAGTTTAGGATCAACTTTTCAAAAATATCGAAAATCAAAAGTGCGCGCGCGATAGCCGACACGGTTAGTGTCAATCTGTTGTTGTTCAACGCCTGGTAGCTCTGACAAAGCGAAGAAACTGCCTCCAAGGAATTATCACCTCTTCTGTATTCCTGAAAGGATGTTCAGTAACGACATTGACGACTGTCACGTTGTAGACAAATTACCGGCGTCACGATTAGGTGAGGCCTTTGTCACTGTGGGATGCATACTTTGGCAATTAATACTAGAAGTATACGGTTGCACAGCCAGACTACGGAATTATATTAGTATGCAATGACTTTCTTACGTGTTTAAACCACCGTTGCGTCATTGTACAGTAAAACAATTAAACATTATTAAGCATAAAATTTCGAAGTTGTTACATCCATTTTCAAAATACAGAAGTAAGGTTATATGACACATTATATATAAAAGAAAAATTATTTACAGAAATGTTAAATCGTGGTTTCTGTGATCAATTTTTAAAAACGAAGTTACCAGATACTACGGTATATAAACAACGATGACTTTTAGCTACATACTGTGGTGTGGAAAATTGTGAACTTTTTTTTTTATTTCTAGTCAATAAAAGAAAAATAAGACAAGTTCGTGTTTTATTGTAATTAAAAACTCTTGTAACTGTTATGAATGTTTGGGATTATTCAATAAATTTTCTAAAATTGGAAACTTAGTTTTATTAAGATTACCCCTAATCAGTGTTGAGCGAAGGCTTTATGGTTATGGTCCAGCATCATTCTTTGACGCCCCTGTCAATATTTGAATACGACTTTTGAATCTTCTTTTTCTTACTGTCCTATCTTCGTCTTACGTTCTTTTGGAAAACGGACTTAACGAGTTTAAAACGTTAATATTATGAATAATAATGTGATTTTACTCTACTACTCTGACGTTAGGGAGATTTAAACTCTTACGTACATCTTTCCTTGATTATTTAAAAGTATTGGGCTTATTTAAAAGTTACATTCGTACAGTTCTTGCACTCTTACAAGGACAGTTCAATAAGCACCGAGACTGATTTAATCACACGAATTACAGTAAATACACAAAGTTATTGTTAGGTTGGATCCTTCTACATAGTCTCCTTGCATCCGAACGATCTTGACCCATCTATCTATCCACTTATATCAGCATTAAGTTAAACATGGGAAGTAAATCGGGATCCGCGAAGCTTCTCATTTCCTTTAGAGAATATGGGGGAGTCGCAGGTGTTGAGATTAGCCGGTGAGTTATGATCTCAATTTGCAGCTCATCATCAAGATACTATTAAGATTCGACTCATTGTCATCGCTGAGCACATAAAGAATCCACTTTGCCGCAACCTTCCTGCACCCCTACCGACTTCTTACAATGTCATCAATCGAACCCATGTGAAGCTACACTGCATCTGCAATATCTTATATGGTTATTCCTTGGTCCTCTTTCAGCATGGCCCCGACAGTGCTGGTGTTTGCCTTTAATGACGCAGTCGATAGGCACACGGCTCATGGTGCGTCTTGTATACTCTTCTGTCCCTCACGAGACTTCTTATGCAACTGGAAAACCCATGTACGCAATAGCGTCATCCCCATTGACTTCTGTTATCTGTCCGTGTCTGTATTCTTGAACTTTTATTGGCTGTACTTTGTTCGTGTTTCAATTGAATGCTAAGTGCCACAGAAAAGTTGACCACTACTACACAAACATGCACTAGAACATCTGTTATCTTTCTTGTCGGGTACTCTATAGATATTTTCTGAATGGGTCTCGTGCAAACATTTGGAGGGGACACTTGCTTTCCGGAAATTTCAATCGCACAAATTCGATACTTAGTAATCGGGTCAAATTCTCAGAATAGTCAAACAGACAAAGTTCGCGACGATTTAAAGAAAAAATACGCTCTGTTAGTTCAATAGATGAAGTGTTGGTTCCTTGGCTCTTTTATGCAGGTAATATTCCACAGACAAATATCGAGAAAAAGGCGAAGAGACATAAATCGAATGTGATCTTGATGCTAATAAGATTAATACTTTATTACCACGGAAAGAACGACTTCACATTGACCAAAGATTATGCTATACTAAATGCAGTGTGATCTACAACTCGGTAAAATCGAATATCGAAACAAAGCTTTTTACCTGAAATTCCAACCAACAGAAAACGTACTGTTAGGATCCTCCAGTCGGGTAAAACTGTACTTTGGAAGGCAATATTCCATGAAATCCCAATCCAAGTCACAAAACCAATCAATATTGATTAATATTATTCCTCCCTGGAAGTAAGCATATTCATAAACAAGTTAGAATGGTACAAAAACTTTGGCAGGCACAAAATTCATTTTCATTCCTCTGCTTACATACTGGGAAAGAAAAAAAACTCACGTAAATATATTTTACACTGATCCATGCAACTTATTCTAGAAAGCTGACCTTGGAAAACAATAATTACAAATATCCTTCACTGTTTAAGACATCAAGTTATTAATAAGCGGCGCGACGTAATAAAATGTAGGCAATGTCCATTCTCAGGCATTATCACGTGCATTCTGCGGAATGTGTAGCAAAAAATGTTGGTTTCGTCCTTAGAAGTTCAACAGCTCGTTTAGGACATTAATAACAATTCAAACTGGCATTTCACTTGATTTTATTTCACAATCATTTTGAAAAAAAAAAAAGAAAGAGAGAGAGAGAGAGAGAGAGAGAGAACTGGCTCGATCTTTTCACTCATCAGAACCAAAACTAAGGAAGGTTGCAAAATTTTGCGCAATATTTGAAAGTGCACGGAGATCTAATATTTCCCGCTCTAACAGTAAACATTGAGAGATTTTTCAGGAAATATACACAATTATGAACGAAATTATGGAATCCTTTATGTTTTGTAAAATTTTGACTAACATGTTAATTTTCTGAGTTTTCACGATTGTATTGACAAAAAACAATGAAAAGAATTTACAAAGTAATTTAAGATTATCCTCTACTCCAGTAGTCTCTTACTGGTCAAGATAATTATTACTGACAGAGTGGTGATAAAAATATAGTCTCTTTGTGACTTTTGTTATTAAATTATTATTAACATCCTAAACGAGCTGGTGAGCTTCCAAGGGCGGAACCTAGTTTTGGTAAAATTGGGTTTCGACCAGAGTTGGAAAAAAACGTTTACATAGGAGTACATAGTGTTGTAAAAAAAAAGTTTTTATTTCCTGTGAAGTTTTTTCAGTTCATTTTCATGGTTTTTTAAATGTCGTTTTACCTTTACAAAGCAAGTATTCAATTCTTTACACTGCAGATAATCAATGTAATCAGCAGGATTGGATTTAAGCTTTCACACATTCAATTTAATTTCCTATTGCTTTGTTTTCCTGCAGCCTTACGAGGCAAATGATGGGATTATTTATGCATTCATTGCCACATTGCTATACTTCCTATATCTTCACCCTGACAAACATAAGGGAACTAAGCACATGGACTGAAGTTATTTGGTGTAGTTTGTAATAAAATACTAATAAACCTCGAGGGAACTGAAGAAATATTTTGAATTATAGGAATTTAAGTTCCTAGAGATAAATACAATTTCGAAGACATCTTTATTGTAAACTGAGAAACTATGAATTCTTACCGAAATATGCTCTCATCCCGTATATACAATACGTTAATTTCTAATTATGGTATTATTCAAGGAAAATATCTATTTTTTTATCATAATTACCGTCCGCAAAAATCAATTAACTTTGGCTCAAAATCCCGGGAAATAACCTGCTTCTGTTCAAGAGCAGAGATATATGTTTGCGTTTAATAGTACATTGTATTTCACTATAAAAGCTCGGTGGCATTGCTCTACCATGCACCGGGCTGCAAGCCTCGCCCCATATACTATGAACATATGTACGGATAGAGACAGTGTAACAAAAATATTTTATGTTACATACATATTTCAAAAGAGATGCATAATGAATACTCTTATAAACAAGCAACTACATATAGGTTTCTTCTAATGAGTCTGTTGCAAATAGGGCTCTGAGAAGTATTATTTCAAAGCATATCATAATGTATGTACGTCCCGCGGCTCCCCATGCGGTTTTTTGAAAGTATAAGAATAGTATCGGCACGTAACAAAATGGGGGCCATTTAAAAAAATGAACTTTAAAATAGAGTGGCAACGCTGACACTTGGGTGCTTGGGTATAGGGAACAACCCCAGTATGTTCCAATTGTGTCGAATATGTATTCTCAAAGCTTGGAGTGGATACGTCGAACTGAATGGAAGTAGTAAATATTTAATTTTTAAAATTGATTGGCAACACTGTCAACTGTGGGACCTGAAGTACCTCTATGACGCTTCCCAGTACGTAAATACAAAGTCTGGTCCTAATACATTCAATGATTTGAAAGCAATTAAATATTTTATTTACTGAAATTGATTGGCAACACTGAGAACTGCGGCGCCTAAAGTACCCACATGAACTGTCCTAGTACCTAATGCCCATTGCAAATTTGGTTTAAATCAATGCGGATACGTCGAACGGTAACAAATATGAAATCTAGATTTTTTAATCGTTTGGCAACCCTGACAAACTACGGTGCCTGAAGTGCCTGTATGACCTGTCCCAGTACCTAATGAACATGTATATCAACTTTAGTGTAATCTATGCACACGTGTAGATTTGTATTAATAAAGGCATTTCTGTAAGTTGAATTTTAAAATACGTTGGCAACACTGACGACTAGGGTGTTTGAGTTCAGGGACATCCAAAACTATAAACTATCTCCTATTGTGTTGAATTATGTTTAGGCTAAGTTTGGGGCAGATACGAAATGGAAGATTTTTTAAAAGTTGGCAACACTGAGAACTGAGCAACCCGGAATATCTTACTATATATATATATATATATGAGCTCCTGCGTAGCCTAGTCGGTAGCGCGCTCGACTTCAGTGCGAGCGGTCCCGGGTTCGATTCCCGGTGGGGGCTCAAAAATTTCGGTGTTGACCCAGCATCGTGAGGACAATTGGGGAGCTGCTGTGAATAAAAGACAGTGGCGATCACAGTGAGAGCTCCGGCTCTCCTCTCCCAACCCGTCTGGTCAGCGTGGGAGCAGTAGACCAACTCCTCCCTTCGGGGAGAGGCCTCATCCACTAGTGGATTGAATATGGCTGTGATTTATTATTATTATTTATATATATATATATATATATATATATTTGTAGCCTAGGGTTTGATTATGTTTTATTACTTCTTAATTACCTATATGAAAGTAATTTTTGCTTAAAGAGACGTTAAAAGTATTACAAATTGCTGACTTTAAAAAAAACGGAAGTGTTAGAAAAAACTAACGTTTTTTCTATTTACAACACTAAGAATACCTAATAAGTTCTATCACCCGGCATAAACTGCAAACACCGAATACGAAATGATTATCAAATCTACAGTTCCTCACTATTGTCCCTTTTCTCATAAACACACGAAAAGAGATAGAGCAATGTGATCATAGAAGCAAAAACATGCCCATGAAGTGGCAGTTTCTCACAATAAATAAAAAAGAAAGAATTGACACATAAACATCTTTCATGTTATTGATAGCGAATTAATATTTCCCGCTTCTAGCAGCCAACCGATAAAGAATAAATCGAAACATCGCATTTTATATCTCCATCTGTAGGCTTGCGGAGCCATAATACTGATTCTTTGGAAACTAGTCTTCACTCGGGACAAATTGCATACGTTTTACTGGTAAAAACACACCCTTTGGTACTCTTAAAAATAATATGATACTTTCAAAGAAAAAAATAAAAATAAAAATAAAATTAACATGTTTTAAACAATCGCCTCTGTTTGAAACACGTTTAAAACATTTTGTTTTAAACATTCCAACCCTGGTTTCGACACACTCCGATCTTGAACCCGTGACTTTGTGCATGAAAAGCGAGCGTACTAACCTGTCCTTAAATATTTTCGTATTTGGGACTTTAGATAATACCACAAAGGAAGACGTAATATTTGAAAAGCCCTACTAACTTGTAATATTTTGCTACTCTAATTCTTTAGATAATTAGCTCATACTATTGAAACTAACATTCCAGGCGTGCTTAACTGGTACAACACAAATAATCTAAAAGTTAACACAGCAAAAACACAAGCATTAATCTTATCAACGGACAACTGCACACGTTACGTAATTGACAGAGAACTTCAGATAGGAAACAATAAGATCTCTACAAGTGTTACATTGAAATATCTAGGCATACCTCTTGATTCTAAGCTATCGCTTACGCAACATGTTAAAAAGATAGGCCCCAATGCTGTGCCGAAAATCAAGGTTCTTCAGTACATAAGCAATTATCTACCTATCACTTACAGAGTAAAGTACTACACCTCGTATATTAGACCTATTCTTGAGCACTATGGTGCAGTTCTGTACGGAATCAACCAAACCAACATAAAAAATATCGAAAGGATGCAGAAAAGGGCTATTCGGATAATGCGGAAAGCTCCGCTCTCACTCTCGACCTCCAAATGTAACGAATCAGTGTTGTTGCCTACCCTTGAATCCAGAAGGAAATACCTTTTCTTTGTACAAGTGCACAAAGATATATTTATTCGGCACACCACCGAACACTACGTGAATTCATCCCTATTTTCGACAATAAGTTTTATAGTAATTTACATTCTAGCAACTCTAACAATGTTCACATTCCGAAGTGTAATAAGACAAATTATGGCATAAAATCATTTTCTTATTTGACGAGAAAAGTTTGGAACCAACTTCCAACTGAATTGAAAAAAAAGAGGGAAATCTAAATATTTTCAAAAGGAAAATCAGGGACGTAATATATGACTACTGAATAGTACGCACGTTAGGCCATCACTCACTCATTGTATATAATCAGATCTTTCAATTATTCACTATTACTCAAATGTATCTTTTGTTTGTTTTATCATGATTTTTTTTTGTGTGTTTCGTTTCCCATCATTGTGTTATACTTAAACTGCATATCATAAGCATGGACATTTATATGGTACTTATTTTTGTAACTTTTCTCTCTCTTTTTCGTTATTTTTGTGTCTTTTTTATGTTTATGTTTTTTTTTTTACAAGCTCTTCTATATGTAACTATTACCTATGTAAAAGAATTATATAGCTTAATGCAACTCTACACTAAACAATAAATAATAATAACAATAATAATAATTATGCCCAACAACGTGTCATAATTATGCCTAACAACTTGTCAACCTACTGAACAGAGTGATTCGGAGCCCATTTTACCAAAAACTATTATTCCAAGCTTACTAGCTTGTTTAGGACGTTAATAACAATTCAATCAACCTACCAATTTGACAAATATTTGGATTAAAAATATAGACTTTGTAGACACACAGGGAACAGTAATGCAGTAATATTTTATGATATTCAACCCAAAATGCCATTAATATCATACAACTATTTAAATGAAGCCCATTATTATTTATGGCATTGCAGCGCCTTTAAACAAGATGAGGTTGATTAACACACTGCGCTCGGTCCATGGGGAAGGAGTGGACTGAGTAGCAGCTCGGCGCTTAGTTGTAGACGCCATTTAGTTGTGACGTAGGGGAAATGAGAAAAACTTTCAACGTAGGTAGTCACGGAAGTTGATACCCGACCCTTCGGTTATGAGACAAGTTAAAAAAAATCAATAAATGTGAAACTATTCTCGTTACCATAATTGGCAGTGATTGAACAGTTACTTTTTAAAAGTAACGAATTACCGTTACAGTTACTTTGACATAAAAAGTAAATTAGTTACTTTAAAAGTTCCTCAAGAATAAAAAAAATAAAAAATAACTACTACTTGTAAAAAGTAAATTGCATTACTTTTCCCTTCTATTAATACAAAACAACAGTGAACTTAAACATTACGTTATACGCATTTTTAAAATTTTATTCGCTGTGTTAAAAATGGTTTGTATTATATATATATATATATATGGCCGGGAAACCGGGACTGTCGCCCCAAAAGGCTTCTGCCACTAACTGGGAGGAGACCCCTTAACTCCTCTTGCTGAGACTTAAGGGAACCGACCGGGGTAGACGACTAATGCCCAATCCATACGTTCACGTCGTGGAGCCTGTTAGTACCCAAGCAACTGCTTGGCGAACGAACATGGATGGGCTGCTCACCAACCCGCATTAGCTGACAGCGTGGTGAGTCAAATGTCAGCACCCCTCCTTTCTTTACATATGATGGTACAAGCAAGGAAACAGCCTCGGAGGTCCTCATTGTCCGGAGGACGGAATGCAGCTGGCAACGGCAGAGGTCAGTCCTGCAGGAAGTCAGAGGGTCAAAATGCCCGGGTTTGGACTGTAGGCTGCCAGGACACCGACACGGCAACTCGAACGGACCTATACGTGGCGACCCTCAACTGTAAGTCACTTGCAGGAGAGGACAAATTAGAAGAACTGCAGAATGAACTTAAGAGGATTAAGTGGGACATCATAGGACTATCAGAAGTGTGGAGGAAGAATGAAGAACAGTTGGAACTACCGTCAGG
>JAGDQP010001560.1:62094-119867 GCA_022664845.1 Lepisma saccharinum
CGGAGAGACAATAGGCATAGTTGATGAGTATGTTTACCTAGGCCAGCTTAAAACATCGAATGCAAAGTTGACTGATGAAATAAATAGAAGATGTAAAATGGCGTGGAGTTCTTTTGGAAGACTACACTTTATTTTCAAAAGCAAACTTCCAATGTGTCTGAAGCGTAAAGTTTATAATCAATGTGTCTTACCTGTAATGATGTACGGCTGCGAAACTTGGACATTGAATGCGCAAACGACTCAAAGATTGAGAGTCACACAAAGAGCAATGGAGAGGTGCATGCTAGGAATAACCAGGAGGGACAGGAAGACAAATGAATGGATTCACGCACAAACAAAGGTAGAGGATGTAATCAAGACTGCGAAGAAGATGAAGTGGAGATGGGCCGGTCACATAGCTAGACGAACAGATGGAAGGTGGACGACAAATGTACTACAATGGATTCCTAGAGAAAAGAACCGACCGAGACGACGTCCAAATGTAAGATTGGTAGATGAAATCAAGCGTTTTTCAGGAGCTACATGGATGAGGATATCAGCAGACCGAGATATGTGGAAAGAAAAGGGGGAGGCCTTCATCCAGCAGTGGACAGAAAACGGCTGAATATGATGATGATGATGATATATATATATATATAAAACATCAAACAGCCAAAATGCGTTACCCGTATCAATAATAATTCTCGTTTTCTGATAAAGATAAAATGAATTTAATGGGCGGTAACAGCACTGTTTCTTACGCCCGTCCCGATCTCGTTTTCTGAGTAGTTGCTTTTAAAATAGTTCAAATTTTAAAGCATGTCGTTTGACTGTAATTACATCACTGCGAACATTTTAGACATTGAAAAATTTCATTCCTTCTTGCTTTAAGGATAATCTAAAGCAACGATCTCCAACAAAAGATGGCAGCACAACCTCCGTATATGGCTAATGTATTTTCACTGTTACATGAAATTTTCTTGTTGCTCCTACAATTTCAAGCCTAGGGAGTTCAAATTTTTAGGGAAGAAAGTTCATAACCAAATCAAGAGCATAATCGATACCGATTTTTTATTTTCGTTTTCCTTCATTATTGGAAGAGCTTCATTGTTATAAGTTTCGATATTCACAACAACAATGAAGCGATTTCAACAATGAAGGAAAACGAAAATAAAAAATCGGCATCGATCATGCTCTTGAATTGGTTATGAACTTTCTTTCCTGAAAGTCTGAATTCTTTCTGAATTTTTGTAGGAACAGCAAGGACATTTCGTGCAACGTTAAGAATACATTAGACATATACGGAGATAGTGCTGCCATCTTTTGTTGAAGATCGTTGCTTTAGATTATCTTTAAGGTAAATAATAATAACAACAATCATTCCAAGAAAATTCGTCTTTTTTCGCAATGATCCATGCCAGTAAAAATGCAATCAAAGGAAAATAAAGTAAAAAAAAAGCAACAGGAGATCCCACAAGACAGAAGTAGAACACACGAATTATGATGGATTCCGATTAATTTACACAAGTGAAAAGAGTTCCACACAACAGAAGAATTTGCTCATTTTGTGACGTCACTCACATCCTCCGAGATGCGCACATTCATGTAAGATGCATATGTGACCTCTCCACTTGATTATATAAACTAACCCTATGAAAATTTTCAATATTACTGTGTATATAAATTTTATGATGAAATTTTCGCTATATGTAAATGTTTGGGGTATCTAATTAATTCAAGAATATTGATCTAAATTATTATTCTGAACCATGTGATACAAACCAAAGACTTTCTAATTACTAAGAAATAATATATAAAAGACATTCAAATGTTACATAAAACCTCTTTGGGAATCCATCTAATTTCTATGTTCTGTGGAACGAACGTATACCAATGATACGGAATAAAATCTTTATAGGCAGCTGAAGCTGTATGTAGCAGTAGATATACTTGGACTTCTGAGCAGAGAGGTTTACAAGCTCATAATAAACGGTGCTAAAGAGAACCTTGCTTTATTTTCTTGTTCTTCTTTTCCCTTTGCATACACTGTCCTTTACATACATCCCACCTCCTTCAGACAGAAAGACCTACACCACATAAACACTGTAGTAAATATTTACGTGTACCCCGGATTGGTCAGTCCTTACTAATCAATCTTGTCTTTCAGGCTTAAAAAGAAACCCTACGCCCATAGCCGGAGAAAGAATCAATTGCCTCATTAGGATATATCTTGTATAGAATAATCTGGAGGTACTTGGGGACCGTTGCATAGATTGGCGCCCAGCGCTCGAAATCTAAGTGGATTTTCAGCCTATTTTGAGAAGTGGAAATTCCAATTCCAGGAGAATTTTGGAAGTCTATAGGGTAAGACGGATACCCAATTAATGGAGAGCGATAAAGAGTGTGACAAGAGTCCTGAACGAGTACCTGGGCTTGAGGCAACCGGCAAGATGATACCCACCTGGAGGAGCAGCAGAATAAAGGAGAGAGAAGGGAGCAGAGACCACTGAACATACGGTACAAGGAGAAGCAGGAACTAAAGTGGAGCAAGGAAAAGAAGCTGGCAGCATCTCCTAGTTGCAGCAATTGTTACAGAAATTTAGTAGTTTGGATCAAAAGATTTGCAACCAGGATCAAAAATTAGATAAAAAAAATCAGTTACCTAAAGAAGGACCAGGAACAAAAATTAAGTGACCTAAAAGAGGACTAGGACCACAAAAATTCACTGGGTTAGACCAAAAATTCAATGACCTAAAGCAGGACCAGGAGCAAAAATTTAATGACCTAAAGCAGGACCAGGAGCAAAAGTTCAATGACCTAAAACAGAGAAATTCAATACGTTAGATAAGAAGCTCAATGACCAGGACCAGAAACTGAACGACTTAAAACTAGGCCAAGAACAGAAGCTTAATGAATTCGAATCTAATATTAACGCCAGGTCAAAAGAATATCGTGAAGAATGTAAATCAAACTTCAAAACATTAAAACTTTAGACAAGGGAACTTGATGACCGTCTCGTCACTCATATAGAGTACACCGACACTAGGTTTGCTGCGGTTTAGAGTGATCCAAGCTAGCGTGAAAGAAGACATCAAATGCATCGAGGAGACTGTAAGAGAGGACAGAGACAAATCAAGGAGGTGGTAGAAACATGCGTGAAAGAAGATATCAGTAGCATCAAAGTGCACATCAAGAAAAGGAAAGAGGAAATCGAACTAATAAAAGAGAGGATCGATAAATTACGCCCCGAGCTCAAACGAGACATGAAAAACTACTATCGAGAGGTAATTACAAGGGAAGCACCTAAGCCATCCGTTTTGACAGAAGAAGATGATGAGCATGAATCCTACCTCAAGATGTATGATAACACCAATGACGGTTCAGAGGCGAGCTATGTAATGATGTTCCCAAGGAGACAGAGAGAGGATTTCGTGCAAAGGTTGATGAGTACCTGAAAGGAAGGAAATCGTCCAGGGAAGTAAGAATCGAGAATTTTACTCATGTCCCAAGGTGGAAGGGCAACGTACACGCCCAACTAAGTAACAAGAAGAGTTAACGCACTTCCTTAGAACCACAAGTGAAGGGGAAGAAGATTACTACGTTTTGACTAGAGCAATGGCAGGCAGCGCAGAAGACTGGTATCATCTGATTAAGAGTCAAATACGTAACTATAGTGGACTTCAGTTATAAGTTTATGAAGAAGTATGCTAGCAAGGAGAGCATAGAGAACTATAAGAAGGCGGTAAAGTTACAACGCACTGATTGGCCAAATGTGAGGAGCTGTGAGAAGGAAACTGCTAACTTCACCACCAAATTTAATTGCATTGATTCTGAAATAACGGAGGAAGAACTATTCAGAAAAGCTTCAAGCATACTCCCTCGTGATTTAAAGAGTTATTAGCCTGTACTAGAAGCAACACCACGGAAGAGCTTTTGGAATTCCTAGGAAGACAGGATGCCATTCGAGAAAGAGGAATGGATTAAAACAAACAAATCATTTGAACTAGAACCTAACGGAGATTCAAAGAATAAGACCAATGGAAGAGATAACCGAAGATGGAACCAAAACAAACAGAAACAATAACCAGAGGCCTTATGGAACGGATCAAGGACCTATGGAAATCAGATTCAATATAGAAGGAATCCCAATCATGAGATGGTCAATGCTTGTATCTCACAAGAAGAAGAGGTCATTTCATTCCTCCGAAGAAGCCAGAGGGAGGATAATTCAAGGAGACAGCTACCCAGTAATTGGAGGTCTGAAGCTAGTGGAGAAGACATTCCCATCCGAACCAATGAAGTCAAGGATGCAGTAACCATGGGAAGCATACAAACGCAGCAAGTGGGTAATCGGACCGAACATGCCATATTTTTCCGCAATTTAATAAGTTCATGTTGTTGGTCCGGCAAAAAAAATCCCAGAATATGTGTTGAAGTAAGCGACATTCCGGCAGTTGCTTTGGTGGATACGGGGCTACCTACTCCATAATGAGCAAAACATTCTTCGAGGAGATCAAGAAGGAATATCCGTCAGCTAAATTGGATATTATTGGTACAGAATGGATTAAGCTGAAGACCATTAATGGCGGAGATATAAAGATAAAGGGAAGAATTGGTGCTCAAATCCAAATTACAAAAGATCTTAAACTAACCTTAGATCTATTGGTCATTGATAACAGCATATTTAGCATCATTTTGGAAAGTAACTTCTTGGAAAGGATCCAATACGTAAAGATAAACTATAAGAAACCAGAGTCAGAACTACCATGAGAGAGGTCCGTGCAGGTTAGCTAATAACACTAACCTTGCGTTAAATAACACAAACACAGGTGGCAATACTGGAGCTTTGGGAAAGTCAATTGCCCAAAGTATCCCGGTTCAGTTAAAAAAAGGACCACCATATTAAAAGAAAGAAAACCTAGCAGTCCAGGGGAAAGACAGGATAGAAGAGAAGAAAGGAAAACCATTCAGAAAGAAAGTCTTAGCAGAAGAAGAGAGGGATTGAGCCTGGATTAACTATACGATACCACCTTTAGAGGATGCCAAGACTAAAGGTTTGACCGAGCCTATGGTCCAAGTTCTCCCTAACATGCAAAATGGTTAAAACAAAACTCAGTCATGTCATTGAGCCAATGATGGCATGATTTATGTAGAATCCAGTTACTCTAGGTAACTCAGTTAAAGATTGAACCTATAAGAGAGAAACAGTGATCAACACTTATGGTGAAGGGTGGTCGTGTCAACACGTATCATCAGAAGCAGCAGTAGCAGTTGTCTGATCCAGCAGAAGTAGCAGTCGTATTTTCTGCAAGCGATTATAATCAGTAGTAGCAGTTGTATTTCTGCAGAAGTTATTACCATTAGTAGCAGTTATGGATAGCAAAGCATCATCTGTTCCAGAATACATCTATAACGCCATGTCCTAAACCCTCCTCAACATCAAGATACTTCTAGTGATTCCCTAAGTGAAGTGATAGTGCAAATATAATATATCTTTATCAGTGAAAACTATTAGTGATCCCGAAAAGTGAATTTATGATTATTTCCCCAGAAGAATTCTCCATTATATAAGTGAAGAACACAATATTTAGTGCATAGTGCTGACGACTGAAATTATGAAGAACTAAACTATCTCGCACAATAATAAATATGAAAGATAAAATGAAAAGCAAAATACAAAGACTCTTTGAAAAATCAAAATAAAAGAAATTTTCAAAACCTTTAAGACTTCAAAATTCCTTTCTTCGGGAGGGACATATGTGACCTCCACACTTTGTTATAAAGTAAACCTTGAAATAAAGAAAATTTTTCAATATTTCTGTGTATATAAATTTTATGATGAAATTTTCGCTATATGTAAATGTTTGGGATATCTAATTAATTCAAGAGTATTGATCTAAATTATTATTCTGAACCATGTGATACAAAACAAAGACTTTCTAATTACTAAGAAATAATATATAAAAGACATTCAAACGTGATATAAAACCTCTCTGGAAATCCATCTAATTTGTATGTAATGTCTATGTTCTGTGAAACGAACGTATACGAATGATACCGTATAAAATCTTTATAGGCAGCTGAAGCTGTATGTAGCAGTAGATATCCTTGGACTTCTGAGCCGAGAGGTTAGAAGCTCCTAATAAAAGGTGCTAAAGAGAACCTTGCTTTATTTTATTGTTCTTCTTTCCCCTTTGCATACACTGTCCTTTACATACATCCCACCTCCTTCAGACAGAAAGACCTACACCACACAAACACTGTAGTAAATATTTATGTGTACCCCGCGTTGGTCAGTCCTTACTAATCAATCTTGCCTTTCAGGATGAAACCAAATCCTACGCCCATAGCCGGAGAAAGAATCAATTGCCTCATTAGTGGTATATCTCATATAGAATAATCTGGGGGTACTTGGGGGCCGTTGCAATATCACACTTGGGTTTGTTTCAAAGAAGGCAGACGACAAAAAGCAAGTTGTTAGTTGTTACCAAGGAAAAGAAAGTTACAATTTTATTCGAAAATAGTGAAAATACAAACAAACAAGTAACTTCACTACAAGTTACTACGAAAAAGTAACGCTGTTACATTAATAGTTACTCTTCAAATATTCTAACGCGTTATCCTTGCTGTTACCGAAAAGGTAACATAGTTACAGTAACGTGCTACTTTCCAATTACCGATCATTAGTACTAAACATTTTTTGTGGCTTTAGAAAGTCTGAAGACTGCATGAGATCGATACCCATCTTTAGTCTCCCTGTGAGAGAAGAAATGAGCAGGACAGCGATCCCAACACTATTTCAAGGAACTTTTCTGATATTTTTCTGGTGCAACAATATTTTTTCTCCTTTGTGAATGATTTCTTGACACTTTTGGAAAGAACAAGCTGGATTTTAACAATACTTTTAAAATACGTGTTTATATTTTCTAAAATCTTAGGATACATCGATGTTTTGACAAATGCTTTAATTGTTTCGTATTTCTCCTTTTCAACAGCAATTTCTTAAACTGGCTAAATTATTATATTTCTTTATCATGGTCGTTCTAAAAAAAAAAGCTAGTGCAGTGAAATTTGAGGCGTATGCGCGAACAAAAGTCTATGTGCTATCTTTTAACATGGAACGTAGACTTGTTCGTGCATACGCCATATTTGTCCACATGTTAGCTTGGTTGTATCTGAAATGTGTGTTAAGGGTTTGTTGTAGCTTTTTTTATCACATTGCCACATCCAAAAAATGTACTTTTTTTTTGATGAAATAGAAGATTTTACAATTATGTGCTTTTCCGGAAATCTGATCAGGCCAAAAAGCGTTAGCATGAAAATCTATTGGTAATAGGGCCTTTCTCTATGCATAGTTGTAATTTGTTTACATTAAGTTTCCCTAAAATAAACAACCAACCTTTATTATAATTCCAACAAAAGTACAGGTGCATACACGCATTTTATCAGAACAATATTGTAACACAATTTGCAAAACATGAATTACAGTAAGCACAAGACGATTTAAAGTATTTGCAAATGTCCAGGTACTACTAGAAGTCAAGTTATACGCTAAAATTAGCTGTGAATAATACCTTTGCATAATGAAAAACGTAAAATCATCTCATATCTTAATGGTGCCACAAATTTCCACAAAATGAATTATCTTTCTTAGCTTTCTCAGGGGTACGGATAAACCTAGCGCCTGTGGTTCAAAGGCAGAGCGTTGGCTTAGCATTCGGGAGGTCGTGGGTTCAATTCCAGCGGTCGACCATTCTGACTGAGGTATTTCCATATTTTTTCCCCTCAGTATCACCAGGCAAATGCCTGGATGGCACCTTCAACTTAGGCTCTAACCGAGACCTTTCCGCTCCCCATGCCTGGGCTGAGCCTTTGGTGCCTAAAGACCATAAATAATTTCAATTACGAGGTACGGATACGACTTAGAACACACGGAATATGTAAGGATACCTGGTAAAATATCGAACACACTAAAAAAATAGCTCTAATGGGATGCGTCATTAAAACATAACGCTGCTAAAATTATTAAGTTGTTAGGAAGAACCACCATTAAACTTTGAAGTTGGCGGACCCCATGTTGGGTGATGAAGACGGACCATGCCCATAATTACGGAACGTGGACAATTTCATGAAAATTTAACCAGAAGTATACAATGAATAAGATAATTTCTCAATCTAGTGTACCTATTCAAAGTACTTGCGTAGATCAGCTTCCTGAGTCTCTTGCAGTTTTTAATACACTTACGTTTCAGTTCGCCCTTGAATCTTTGTCTCAGTTTAAAACGTACGATAGAGATGGATAATTAGAATAAAACTAAGTCTATGGTTTACGGAACTCGCAAGTTCATCGCCGCAGTAACAAACGTTCGCCATGGATTCTATCCTGGGCAATATCAAGCCAGTTTTCATCACGAACACCTACTTCTCGAAGATCTCTTCTAATATTGCTCTCCCAACGACGTCTCGGTCTTCCCATTGGTGTCCTTCCAACCAGGATAGAATATAATCTTCGTTTTTCCACCATCCGAGCTACATGGCCTGCCCACCTTAGTCGTAGCGATTTCATTATTTTTACATCTGGTGAATCGTACAGTCCGTGGAGTTCTTCATTATGCAGCCTCCTCCACTTTCCAGTCATTTCGTCCCGTTTTGGCCCGTACATCTTTCTCAAAACCTTATTTTCAAACATACATAATTTATGTTCATCTGCTAGGGTCGTACTCCAACTTTCGCAACCGTAAAGTATTACCGGCAGAATAATCGTTCTGTATATTTTCAATTTCAATTTCCTTGATATTAATCGCGATGTTAGAAGTTTTTGGACTGAATAGAAAATGCGTTGCCCGATACTAAGCGAAGTATTTCTTCAGTGACATCATTTTTGCTTGTTACGTATGCTCCCAAGTATTTAAATTTGTTTACTTTCTCTATGACCTAGGGTCATATAAAAAGTCTCCGCGGTTTTTTGGTACATTTTTGAACAAAAAAATTCTTTATTGAAAATCAATTTTCATCAAGTACATATTGACCATAATTATCTATGACCTTTTGCCATTTTTCGGGTAGCTTCATAATTCCATCGGTGTACAACTTCTGTGGTTTTTCGTCGAAAAACTTGGCCAAGTGATTTTCAGCGGCGCTTCGGTCGGCCAATCTTTTACCATCAAGAGAGTTTTGCAGAGACCGAAACAAATGGTAGTCAGACGGTGCAAGGTCCGGGATATACGGTGGATGCATCAAAACTTCCCAACCACGTTCCGTCAATTTGTTCCAAGTCATCAAAGATGTGTGTGGCCGAGCATTGTCATGATGCAACACAACTCCCTTTCTGTTGGCCAATTCTGGTCGCTTTTTCTGGATTGCTTAGTTCAAACGGTCGAGTTGTGCACAGTACAGGACCGAATTGATAGTTTCGTCAGGTTGCAGCAGTTCATAGTGGACAATCCCCTTCAAATCCCACCAAACACTCAACTAACCTTGTTTGCCGACAATCCAGGCTTTGAAGTCGTTTGTGAAGGGTCACCAGCCTTTGACCATGATCGCTTGCGTTTGATATTCTCGTATTTCACCCATTTTTCATCGCCTGTAATGAGTCGCTTCAAAAATGGTTCCATTTCGTTGCGTTTCAGCAGCATTTCACTGATTCACAGCATTCGATCAATAATTTTTTTCTGCGTTAATTCATGTGGCACCCAAACATCGAGCTTCTTTTTGTAGCCTGCTCTTTTCAAATGATTCCAAACTGTCATGTGGTCGATGTTTAGTGCTTCCGCTATTTCCTGACAGCTTGCGTGACGGTCTTGCTCCACCAGTTGCAAAATTTCATCGACTATTTCAGTGACTGGCCGACCAGAGCGAGGTGCATCTTTGACATCGAAATTTCCGGAACGGAATCGAACAAACCACTCCTGGGTACTTCGTTCACTCACAGCATTCTCACCGTACACTTCACAAATTTTCAACTCAATACAACAATAACTTTTCACAAGAGCAACGAATTACAACACCATCTTCACAAAAAATGTAAGCTGAAATGTCACATTTTTAGCACATGTTCGTTTAAGACAATCGTTATGCGTTTGTTTACGATGCTGTCAGATATAATTACGTAAAACCCTATAACTTGTGAGTGTTGCCAGATATATAGGCATCAACACCATCTAGTGACAAATACCGCGGAGACTTTTTATATGACCCTTATGCTTTTATTTCCTTCATTCCCTGTGTTTCGGCTTGTTATCATGTATTTTGTTTTCTCTATGTTTACCTGCAGACGTATCTCATCGCACGTTTCTACTAAGACATCGGTGTTGCTTTGTAGTGCATCTATATCGTCCCCTATTAAATCTACATCATCCGCGTATACGAACAGTTGATTCAAACCAACTAATAGTCCCTTTTTGTCCCCTTTAATTTTTAAAATCGCATTTTCTAACGAAAAGTTAAACAGTAGTGGTGCCAAGGCACTGACTTGTTTTAATCCGTTGCGAATCTTGGAATTATCTGACAAATTATTATTAGCTATCCGTACTCTGCTTACGGGGTCACTGAGACACATCTTCACTAGTTGAACCATTTTTTTCGGAATTCCAAATCGTATCAGGATACTGTATAACTTTTCCTTTTTGATATAATCATATGCTTTCTTAAAATCAATGAATAGCTGGTGAACCGTCCCATTGTATTCCCATTTCTTCTCCAAAATTTGTCTCAAGGCGAAAATCTGGTCCAACGTGGATCTATTTCTTCTAAATCCACATTGGTGATCTCCAATTATTTAATCTACATATACACTTAGGTGTGTTAACAGAATATTACTTAATACCTTGTAACAGGTTGGAAGTAACGAGATTCCGCGGTAATTATTACAGTCAGATTTATCGCCTTTTTTGTAAATCAGAACTATTATTGAGGCTTTCCATTCCTTTGGGAGCTCCTACTTTCTCCATATAGCACTTATCAACTTATGTAGTTCCTTGATTAGTGCCGTTAATCCTGCTTTAATTAATTCGGATAGAATATTGTCTATTCCTGGTGATTTGAAATGTTTCAATTTCTTTACCGACACTTCGATCTCGATCTCGCTAGGATCGGGAATCCACGGTTCTGTGGTATGGATTTCAAATTCCTCTGTTTGTTCCCCGTTGTGTACATTAAGAAGTTTGTCGAAATAACTTTGCCACACATCGACAATTTTAGTCGAATCCGCCTGAAGATCTCCACGTTCATTTCTAATCATCCCTAACCTCGGCTGGTAACCTTTTCTTAACGAGTTTACCCCTTTGTATAGATCTCGTACGCTATTTGTCTTCCCGTTTTCCCCTATCTCCTGAATCTTCTGCGTCATATATTTTCGCTTTTTGTTTTTGAACCCGAGTGTGGCGTGTCGTTTCGCGTTGCTGTAGTGGTTGGTAACTACAACTAATTATATATTTACACTATTCTTAAAACCAAAAAGTTAAAAAAAAAAGCAACATGCCATTGAACTATAAAGGTATGGTACTAATATATACGCGTGATATCTGAATTGATGAATTTATGTATTAAACTATCTGTTGAATCAAGACGTTGAAAGAAAAGTTGTGTTATTTCGAACTGAGATATTTTTAAATCCATAAAGGCAAGTATTATCGCTATGTAATGTGTAGTATAACGGAAAGTTATGTATGTAATTACTGCTAACAGAAGACGTATTGTTAATGATAAGTTGTGCAATGAAAAGGTTAGAAGAGATTTTGACTGGGTTTAGTACGAGCGCTGATCAACAAAGACTGAGACTGATTTTTTTACACATGTGTTTATTACTCAAACTCTATGTTCACATGATCTTTTTCAAAGTACTCCCCTCCTGAATGAATACACTTTTTATAACGTTCCTGCCATTCCTGGAACACGTGATGCAGGCCATTTTTTGATATGTCCTTCAGAATCCCCTCACACTTCTTCACCACTGCTTCAGAGTTCTCAAAGTGAGTACCGCGGAGCTTTGCCTTCAGAGATGGAAACAGAAAAAAATCGCACGGAGCGAGATCGGGACTGTAAGGTGGATGTGGTACACAAGTGATGTTGAATCTAGCTAAATATTCCATGACTGGAAGTGCGACGTGAGGTCGTGCGTTGTCATGATGAAGTCTCCAACCATTTTGATGAAGTTCAGGTCGCTTCTTCACAGTGTGGCCAAAACGGAAGTGTAGTATGCCCCTGTAACAGTAGTGTGAGGGGGAACTACATGCTGGTAAATCATTCCTCTACAATCAAAAAACTTGATTACCATAACCTTTCCTTCAGATGGAACAATTTTCGGCTTTTTTGGTGTGGGAGAACCTGGTGATTTCCACACTGTGCTGGCTTGCTTTCCCTCTGGATCGTAGTGATGTAACCAAGTTTCATCTCCAGTGATAATTGGCTGAAGAAACTCATCTCCTTCCTCAGCAAAGGAACGTAGCACCTCACGCGAAGTCTCAACTCGCACAGCCTTTTGTTCCGGAGTCAACAGTCGTGGTACCCAACGGGCACAAACACGGGACATATGGAGGTGACCGTGCATTATTGAAAAAACACTACCATATGAAATTCGCAACACTTCACTTAGTTTACGTAATGTTATCCTTCGATCCTCACGGACAATCACAGCAGCAGTATTGATGTGTGTTTCTGTCACAGCAGAGACCGAAACACCAGGTCCATCTTGCTTAACGCATGAAACTCGTCCTTCCTTGAATTCTTTGAACCACCGAAAAACTGTTGCTCGAGGTAATGCACTTTCACCGTAAGCCTGCTTGAGCTTTTCGTATGTTTCAAGCGAAAACAAAACTTTATTGCTCCATACTGTTCTTCTCGTGTAATCTCCATTGTATGCATATACACAGCACGTTGTGAGGCGAAATGGAAGCAGTGTCTAAAACACAGCGGATTACTCCCAACCTACCGATACGACAATGCTGCCACCCAGTGAGAGTATACATGAAACACAACTCTTTCAACTATCAAACGTGCCGGCATTCGGCAACAAAGGAAACTGCGGTACAACAATCAACAACAATCAGTCTCAATCTTTGTTGATCAGCCCTCGTATTTGCTTAACAGTGTGTGTACAAAAGAAAACCAAGCTTTATTGAGATACCCTTATCTGTCTTGAGAGACGTATTTCTGGTTATTATGAAACAACTTTCGCTAACATACGGTCAAGATGTGAATTCGTTTTTAAACAAGATGCGAGAGGAGATGATACTGTGCTTTATTCTTTTAGGTGCTTAGCAGCAAGATATTACAAGATTGCATAATCTGTCAAAAAGTCCATAAATCTGGTTAAAGCTCCACAGCTGAACGGCACACTATGTAAGATCGCCAATTAACCCCAAAATCACAGAGGTCCTCGCCCAGAGCCAAAGTTGCCTAAAGGCGTTAAAATAAAATTCAAATTCGGGAGGTCCTGGGTTTGATACCATCGGCTGACCATCCTGGCTGGAATTTTTACAGAGTTTCCCTCAGTCACACTAGGCAAATGCTGGGATGGTACCTTCAACTTAGGCCCTGGCCGACTCCTTCCCGCATCCTTTTCCCTACCCAATCCCGACCTGAGCCATAAATAAATTAAAATTCAATTATATCCAGAGAACCGTTAATCTAACTTAATATATTTACAAATCGAAACCAAACCTAAACTTACATCAAGGCATATTACATAAATAGTAGTTACCACTTTTTAATAATAGTTTTTATTAGCAACACTAAATCGCTGTTTCAGAGTGAAGGTATGATTTGGAATGGCGGAGCATGTCACCGTGTAAGCGATGTGTAACACGTTCTTTTGTTCAGAAGCTGAATGAATACCTGCAAAGCTAACTGAACAATGTATTGTTTTTTTTTGTAGATATTTATTGTTTTCGAAAGAGTGATCCGGAATGAATGTGTACCGCAGGGTGCCATTTCAAAGCACACTTTCATTCCGGATCAAGGTCTCTAATTTTCGCACCAGTGGCAAGAACTTCTGTTCTCTTAAAATACATAACTCTAACTTATCTTCCTCAATCCACACAGTTACTAATATAAAATTCAAATGCGTGGGTCAAAACTAATGCTTACATACGAAAGAGGTGACATCAACGAACAATTCATATTACCCTAATTAGGGTAGGTCAAGTTTGGAATCACGGTACAGAAAGTCTCCTTCTACATTTATACATACAAAATGAAAGGGGTATTGTCAACACGATGAAAAGCGATACAGTCATTAGGAAAACATAGCATTGAATATTCCACTGCTTCTGATAACGTTCCAGACAATGCAACATATGGTACTCCAATTTTCGACCAACACTTGACATTATTTCATGAGAATATTAATCGAATTGTGCAGCTTGGTAATGTACCACCACGAAATTTATCTATTGCTCGCAATATTAGAATACACGTGATGAAGATTTTATATAATTATTCTGTATATATTCCCAATCGACCAATACGTCTATAGATAGTCAACATTCGAAACTCTTACACACAGATCTTCAACTTTCATATCCAATAATATATATATATATTTTTTTATCAACGAAAACAAATCTGCAAAAGTCGACAACTATGGCAGAGACATTATAAACAAACACACAAACATGTGCTAGAGTCTTTTAGCCTTAACAGTTATACGAACGGATAGAGTCATGAAAACGTTAGTGGTTTTTACTCATTTGTACTTGGAACTCAGAGGACTAGCTTTATCACGGTTAGATAATGTTACGTTCTTTACATTAATAGTTACGAAAATCTATGAAATAATAAAATCCACAATTCCAATGAGTTTTCGATGAAAAATTTGAAGGCCTGAGCTATGACGTCATCCCAGAAGATAATTTGATGTGGATAAAGAAAGGAAATAATGAGTTCGGTGTAACAAAGTGAAAAGGAATAAAAGGTCAAGTAAATCTTTAATTGTTACCTACCTGATAGGCCATCTCCGAATAATTTGCTCCAGCTTCTGACACTATATCTTTCAAACGAAATATTGGACAGAAAGGATGAAGCTCTTTGCTGTACGTACAGGTTTCCAATACCTCTAATGTTAAATTCTTCAGAATATTATTCCTAAAACAAGAATTAGCAGATTTCAAACATGGAACAAATTCAAGTTTTATCACATTCTTTCACGAACGTTTATTATTTATAACATTCTGATGCTCATATCTGTTACATTAACATGCTCTGAAATTAGTTTCCTGGCCCGTCCATTGAATGCAAGAGACTACGTGGAAAGATGCTTATGGTCATGATTGTAATTTCTACGAATGCATTAGTGCTGTAAAAAGATTCGTATATATTACGGTCTTGAAATATTTTGAGAAGAATTATATTTTAGTATGATACACGGAGAAATCTTACGACTCGAAGGTCCCGGGTTCGAGATCCGGCAGGGACATGCATGGGTGTGGATTTTAATGGCTAAAGGGCGGATCGTGACGGGTCGAAGTCCAAAGTTACTAGACTTGCCCATATATATATATATATATCATATTCAGCCGTTTTCTATCCACTGCTGGATGAAGGCCTCCCCCTTTTCTTTCCACATATCTCGGTCTGCTGATATCCTCATCCATGTAGCTCCTGAAAAACGTTTGATTTCATCTACCCATCTTACATTTGGACGTCGTCTCGGTCGTTTCCTTTCTCTAGGAATCCACTGTAGTACATTTGTCGTCCACCTTCCATCTGTTCGTCTAGCTATGTGACCGGACCATCTCCACTTCATCTTCTTCGCAGTCTTGATTACATCCTCTACCTTTGTTTGTGCGCGAATCCATTCATTTCTCTTCCTGTTCCTCCTGGTTATTCCTAGCATGCACATATATATAAATAAAAAGTATGCCTTCGTCTGCTGTACGCAGTCTAGATTTAATTAATTTCTTATATTTCACTCGCGCGGACGGTAAAGATATAATATTCTACATTGTCACTAACCTTGCTTCAATCATGATGAAAATGAAGAAGCTTTAAGTTCTATTAATTGGGACAAAGGTATACAATACAGTCAGTAAACAGACCAGATTACCGACCAAATACTGAACATATACATGTAACCCTGTTTTAATTTTTTTTTGACTCTACATACAAGATACACCATTTATGTTTTGTTGAACTAATCTCCATTTTGTCACGATAGTACAGATAAAACGTACCCAACATGTTTCGACTTCAAATTACTGTACGAAGGTCAGTGCAAGTACACTAAAATTCTATCTCTGTGTGTGGGTGCGTGCGTGAGGGGGCGAGGCTAAATGGAAATATGGGGGTAAGAGTACAGTTATGGGTTTCTCGTATACATTATATTCGCATAAAGGCGGGCATTTGGGGTTCTAAACAGATGTCGGGCAAAATTCCTGCTCCAGTGAGCATTTATCAGTGAAAATACTGTCTCTACATTTTACACAATGAGTAAAACTGAACAATTTTTAGGCATTCAGAATATTGTTTACTAACTTTAATAGGTAACTTTTAACGTAATCGAACAAAAATAGGACAGGTTCTGCAGCGGAGTTTATTGCACTTGCCAGGGCACTCCGCTACCAATCTTCTCACTCAATACCACCTTAGCCTTCAGGTTCTCCAAAAGCTTCACAAACTGGCACACCCGTACTCACTGCGCCACCCATCATGCCCCAAAATAGTCTACCGCAGACCCTCGAATCTCAACACGATTCTCACCAGAACTGGATCTATTCCGCCCCCTCCTCCCAAAACCATGCAAGTGCAATAGACTCCGCTACAGAACCTGTCCCATCTTTGATCCCAGTCTGACCTTCAAACATCAAGTCACTCACATGACTTACTCTTTCCGACACTCCGGCAGTTGCATTTCTTCCAATCTCATTTACCTCCTACCCTATAATCTACCCTAGCAGCACTCAATATCGGCCCAAGCTTGATCACTATTGGCCGGTACTGACCCAGTATTTTGCCGATATTGGCCCGATATTCTGTGTTGCTAGGGAATGTTCGCCTTCTACGTTGAAGAAACCCAAACGCCTCTAACAATCCGAATCAACAACCATTGCTTCCAAGTAACAACTTCCGCATCTCCCTATATCTGTACACACTTCATATCACAACTGCACCTTCGACCAAACCTTTCGAGTCATCATCCTAAAAATTCTGAACGCTGACTCACATGCCACAGTTAGAAAGAGATAGGAGCTCTCCGCTAACCACGTACATGCTTCTCCGCTAACCATGAACCCGGCCTTAACTGCATGTAACTCCTGCAGCTCACGTTTCCTTCTTTATCTTGTTCGGGACATTCTCCTTCCATTTCTATTTTCACTTTTATTACTATTCTTTTTCTCCTTGTCCTTCTTCTTCTTCTTCCACTTCATTATTATTATTATTTTACATTCCCCTCTGATTCTTTACCCCGTTATTCCTTTAGTAACCTCCACACTTCCTTCGCCATTTGGTGATTTCTCCGGCCTCCATAATCTGGTCACTCTGTTACCTAGCATCACTGGGCAACATGGCGACTCCTTAGCACCAGTCCTTCCTGTCCATTTTCTCTCCTATCAAGTGAACACCCTTCTATGAAACATTATCGCTTTTTAATTGTGTTTTATGATGTTTGTGTACGCCTGTCTTTGCACAGTGCAATTGCTTACTATCTTATATATATGTTCTTACATAGTGAAATCTTAAGATAGGAGCACACGAACTTCACAAACACTATAGGAAAGGAAATTGACAGAGCGGACAGGTGCGGGACTGGTGTTAAGGAAACGCCATTTTGCCACCGGAATGCATGGTGACAGTGTGGCCAGGTTATGAAGGCGGGAAAATGACTAGATGGGACGGAGAAAACACCAAATGGAGAAGAAAGTGCGAAGGTTACTAGGAGCAGGTAAGGGGCATCCTGAAGGAATAAGAGGGTGCAGAAACAGAAGGGAGGGGTAAATAATAATAATAATGAAGGGGAGAACAAAGAAACAATGTAGAAAAATAGAGTAAAAATGCAACAGGGACGGAATAAAGAAGACACTGCGCTGCAGGGAGTTACAGGCAATTGAGGCCGGGTTCATGGTTGGCGGAAAGGATAGAGATGTATGTCTGCTGGCAGGTGCATCAGGGTTCAGGACTTTCAGGATTCTCACTCGATAGGTTTCGTCAAAGGTGCAGCCGTGATAGGAAGTGTGTTCAGGAATGGGGAGGCGCGGAAGATAATATCTGGAGGAGTAGCGATGGTTGTTGATGCGGTATGTTAGAGGAGTTTGGGTTTCGCCAACGTAGAAGGCGGAGCATAGGTTACAGAGTAGGAGATAAACGAGGTTGGAAGACATGCAACTGCCGGAGTGTCGGAAAGAGTACGTCTTGTGAGTGACAGGATGTACGAAGGAAAGACTGGGATCAAAAATAGGACAGGTTTTGCAGCGGGGTCTATTGCACTTGTCAGGTTTGGAGGAAGGGGCGGGATAGGTCCAGTTCTGGTGAGAATCGTGTTGAGATTCGGAGGTCTGCGGTAGACAATTTTGGGGCACGACGGGAAACATAACCTACAGACCTAACCTAATTTTTCAACATCCACCTAATCTTAGAAGCATTTCAAATTTACCTTATATATAGTAGAAAAAAAAATACATAGTAGAATGCTTAGACAGGAGTACAGGACAAAAACACAATAGAAAAGCGACAAAGTTTCACAAAAGCGTTTTCACATGGTAGAAGAGAAAATGGACAGAGTGGACTTGTACGAGACTTGTGCTAAGGAGACGCCATGTTGCCAATAATATTCATACTGTTTATTAATTCATGTAACTGAGAAAAAGACCGGTAAAAACGTGGTGGACAAACACCGTGTGCGTGGGTTTTCTCGGGGTACTCCCGTTTCCTCTCACTTTCTTCATTCCAAAAATTCATCCCATCATCATCATCCTAAAGGCCTTAAAATAAAATAAATTCAAATTAGAAATATCTTGGTCCACACTAACCCTTCGTCCCACTTGCTATCAGTTCCCACCCTCAAATGTAACAGCGCTAGATGTAAAACCTGTCCCATCCTTATTACAGCCCCCATCTATTTCTATCAGCACGGCCGATGGCAACTTCACTCTATATATCAAAAGAACCTGCCAAACCTAAAACGTCATATATATCCTAACCTGCACACTCTGCCCAGTATTCTATGTGGGGGAAAATAGGTGGACCTTTCAATTTCCGTGTCAATAATCACTGTCACTTTCGTCATCAATAGACCAGATTCGCCAGTGTCTACACACACGCAATTGCACAACACTGACTTCGATGACAGTTTCCGTATAGTTATAATCCCCCACACATCCACACGTCGTCTCTGGGAAGGAGCTTTCATTCATGGCTAAAGAGCTAAACTGAAACCTGGTCGAAATCTGCAGTAACTTATTTCTTTCTTCTCTCCACGTCTACACCCACACTTCCCCTTCAACCCTGCCCATTCACTCTTTCTTTTCGTTTTCTATACTGATACCCACTTTTTGTGATTGACCCTTTTCACTGCGCTTCCTACTATACTATATCCCGCGTTTACGGGGTCCGTTTTCTGTACTAAATCCCACTTCTACGGGCTGCCATTTTCATACTGTATCTCACTTTCTCCGACTGCGATTTCTATACTGTATTCCACTTTTCTAACCACGTTTCCCTTACTGAGTCCCAGTTTTCATTTTTTTTATTGTACCAGCTCAATTTTTAAAACAAAACACCAATTTCAAAACCAGTTTCCCAACAGTACTTGCGCACGCGCAGAACGTCGTCAATTGTTTTTGATGTGGACTTCGGCCATCTTGTTTTTCTATCCCTTTAAATTGTGAACGTGCGTTAAGTGAGCTTCTATATTGTGTACTACGGATGACGGCTGAAGCCGAAAATTAACAATGACTTTATAGAGTTGGGTGTGTAATTGTGTACATGTACATGACTAAGACGATAACCTTTTATTCAATCTGCACGTGTTCGTCACTTTATCTCCAGTCATCGACGATATTTTCTTGATCTGGACCCACGGACAAGAGTCTCTGGAAACATTTCTGCAAAACCTTAACTGCATCTTCTCCGTCAAGTTCACCTGGTCCTTTTCGAGGGAACACATAACTTTCCTTGATGTTGATGTCTGGCTCAAGAACAATCGTCTAGAGACAGGCGTTCACATCAAACCAACCAACAGTATGCAGTATCTCCATTTCAGCAGTTCCCATCCATACCATACCAAACGCTCTTGCTGCCCGGGAAGTACCCTCTCCTCAGCTCTTACTGACCGTAGATATCACAAACACCTCATCCGTAAACAACTGGACCGTGCCCGTTATCACCCCAACTCCAACCGACCTAAACGCGAAGCTCTCTCCGCTTATAATCTTCTCATCCAGTACGACCTCAGCCCTCAGGTCCTCCAAAAGCTACTCAAAACTGGCACAACCCATAATCATTGCGTCACCTGAAACTGAAAGTTTTTTCCCGTCGTGTCTCAAAAACTCTACCGCAGACCTCCGAATCTCAACACGATTCTCACCAGAACTGGACCAATCCCGCCCCCTCCCACAAACTTGACATGTGCAATAGACCCTGTTGCAAAACCTGTCCTATTTTTCATCCCAGTCTTTCCTTCGTACATCCTGTCACTCGCAAGACGTACTCTTTCGGACATTTCGGCAGTTGTATATCTTCCAACCTCGTTTATCTCCTACTCTGTAACCTATGTTCTGGCTTCTACGTTAGCGAAACCCAAACTCCTCTAACATTCAGCATCAACAAAAATCGCTACTCCTCCAATTCTCAACTTCCGCACCGCCCCATACCTGAACACACTTCTTATCACGGCTGCACTTTTGACGAAACCTTTCAAATCCGAATCCTGAACTCTGTCTCACCTGCCACAGTTTGAAAGAGATGGGAGCAGACGTACAGATGCTTATCAGAATAATGGAAACACCTGAAGGAAAGTGCAACTTACCAGATTAATATGGTGTCGGGCCACCTTTCGCCTTCAGAACAGCCTTGATGCGACGTGGGATGAAGGCATAGAGGTCGTGAATGGTAGCAAGTGGAATATTACACCATTCCTCGTGCAGGGCATCGGCCAGTTCTGTGAGAGAGGATGGAGGTGGAAATCGTCGCCGGAGTCGTGTTTCCAAGATGGACCACAGATGTTCAATTATGTTGAGATCTGGGGATTGGGCGGGCCAGGGGAGGTGTTGAACTTCATCCCGATGTTCCTCAAACCACGCTGCAACAACTCCAGCTGTGTGAATGGGTGCATTATCATCCTGGAATATGGCGTCATTGTCCGGGAACAACATCCGGACCATAGGATGCAAGTGGTCTCCTAAAATTGCGACATAATCGTTGGCAGTGATGCGTCCGCGAAGTGTGACCACAGGACCCAATGAAAACCATGATATTGCGGCCCACAGTATCACCGTGCCGCCGCCATGTTTCACAGTTGGGCGGAGACACTGCAGATCATACGCTTCTTTGGGCGTTCTCCACACATAAACACGGCCCGTGGTTTGGAATAGGGTGAATGGTGACTCATCCGACCATACCACACATTTCCAGTCGTCAACGGTCCAAGTTGCATGGTCGCGGCACCATTTGCGGCGTGCTAAAGCGTTCTGGTCCCTGATGAGAGGTTTGGCCCGTGCAACACGACCCCGTAAGTTCATGTCATGTAATTCGCGGCGGACTGTGATTGTCGAAACAGGTTGGGGGAGGTGCTGATTGAGTTCCTCCGTCACTTGCGCCGCAGTGGCACGACGGTTCCGCGTGACAATGCGCTTTAATACCCGGCGTGCCCTGTCACTGATGCTTTTCTTCCGCCCACTGTTCCGCTTCCCCGATGTGGTTTTCCCGTGTGTTGTGTAGGCCGTCATCACCTTCGACACTGTCCCTGGCGACACACCTAACACACTAGCCACTGCCGTCACACTCACTCCACATAACCGCGCACCAACAATTTGCCCTCTTTGAAACTCTGAGAGGTCTCCCATTTTACACTACCTCCGTCTGCTGCAGCCACTGCACACTCCTGTTCCACGACGCCTGACGTAGTATGGAGACCGACCTAACACACCACCAGCAGCAGTCCGGCGCTGCGGTCGCCACGACACCACTGTCAACCCATACATCTGACGTGTTGCCAACTACAGGTGTTTCCATTATTCTGATAAGCATCTGTACATCTCTATCCTTTCCGCCAACCATGAACCCGGCCTCAACTGCTCGTAATTCCCTGCAGCACACTGTCTTCTACTTCTTCCTTTCTATTCTTTGTTCCGTCTCTAGTAATTCTTTTATGCTATTTTTCTATATTGTTTCTTTGTTCTCCCCTTCATCTTTATTATTATTTCCCCCCTCCCCTCTGATTCTTTACCTTCTTATTCCTTCAGGAAGCCTCTTACCTGCTCCTAGTAACCTTCGCACTTTCTTCTCAGTTTGGTGTTTTCTCCAACCCATCAAGTCATTTTCCCGCTTTCATAAATTAGTCACACTGTCATTCAGCATCAGTTGGCAAAATGGCGTGTCCAAGTCCCGCATTTGCGTGCTCTGTCCATTTTCTCTCCTACCACGTGAAAACGCTTTTGCGAAACGTTGTGTTTTTGAAGTTCTTCTAAGTTTGTCTCAGTATTCTGATACATATTGAGTACCTTTATATATCACTGACACAAAGGAAAGCCGGCAAGGCAATTTAAGGAAAATTTATGATAAAAAAATTAGGAATTTCCTTACAGTTAATTTGTTCCATAGGAGGACAAACACGCACACGTACACAATTTCTCGCGATATTTCTGCAAAACCTACCAACCACATGCAGTATCCCATCTTTACCACACCAAGAAAGCGATTTCTTTCTCCCTTGCCCTCAGCGGACAACGCCTGAATGCCACCACCTCTGCTACTGAAACTTACAACCAACGCCTCCAGAAGGCTCTAGTCAACCGTAGTTACCTATCTAACCTTGTAAACAAACATTCTCTGTTCATCCTCACACATCCAAACCCACTCAAACCTCCAACACTAATCCCAACCCACCGGCTCTAATCACCCGGTTCCATCCTAAACTCTCATTTCCACATTCTCCAATCTGACCCAGACACAAGATCAATATTCCCCACCAAACCGAGATTAGTTTTTCAGCATCCTCCTAATCTTAGAAACAATTTGGTCCGTACCAATCCTTCCTCGCCACCACCCCAAACCGGCGCACATATATGCAAGACACCCAGATGTAGGTGTCTCTCCTGCTTCATTTTCATCACTTCTCCTACAGTCACTATTAATACTGCTAGTGGCCGGTACACCCTAAATCTCAAAGATACATATCACACCTCTAATGTTATATACATCCTAACCTGCAAGTTCTGTGATGCCTTTTATTTGAGGTGAAAACAGGTGGTGCACTTAACATTCGTATTAACAACCATCGTCACTTTTGCACTATCAACACACTGGATGCCCCAGTCCCTTTACACACCGAGTCTCAATTTTGACCTATCTTTTCTGGTTGCCATAATACACATTTTACCCCCTACGAACAGCACCTCAACACGCCGTTATTCATGGTTTGAGCGCGAAAATGGATCCTGGCTTTAACCTTCCAAAACTCTAAACCTACCGTCTGCTCTGCATTTGCAACACTTTTCCTTCCACAATTCCATCCCGAACTTACACACTGTACAGTTGTCAATTGTTCCAAGCTCCTGAAATACACGCACTATATAGCAGTCAATTGTTGTCCAAAGTTAATGCGTCGTCCGCTACGTGGTGCCACTATCACCTATTCTTCTATAAGCAAGAATACGGTCGTAATGTATTGAAATATAGTGAGAAACTGTGTGTATATTGTGAACATGTGTGTGTTTATTTTCCTATGGAACAAATAAGCTGTAAGTAAATTCCTTAATTTTTATCTCAGTAGGTGACATCTGAACAGAAAGGAAAGGAATTGTACTTACGTAGTATCTTGACGAATATCACGTGCACAATTACACACTTAACACTATAAAGTCACTTATAATTTTGGGCTTCTGCCATTTGTAGTTGTAGACAAGAAAGTTCACTGAACACACGTGGACAATTGGAAGACATAGAAAAACAAAATGGCGTACGTCCAGATCCACATAAAAAACTGACGATATTCTGTGCGTACGCAAGTACTGATGGGAAACGGGTTTTCGAAATGGTGTTCTGTGTTTAAAATTGAGCTGGGTACAATAAATAATACTAATAAAAACTGGGACTCAGTAAAGGAAACGCATTCAGGAAAGAAACTCGGTATAGAAACCGTAGTCGGAGAAAGTGTGATGCAGTACAGAAAACGGAGCCAGAAAAAGTGGGATATAATTTAGTAAACGCAGCCAGGGAAAGTGGGATTTAGTCTAAAAAACGCAGTCAGAGAAAACGAGATATAGAACGCAATGAAAACGGAGTAGGTTGCCGAGCCAATTACAAAAATGGGGAGTCAGTACAGGAAATGCTATAAAAAATGACAAAGAACAGATAAGAAACGAAATAGTCTGGAGGTGAATGGACAGGGGTCGAGGGGAAGTGTGGATGTAGACGTGGAGAGAAGAGAGGGGGAAAAGTTACTGTAGGGTTTAGACCAGGTTTCAGTTTTGCTCTCAATCCCTGAATGAAAGCTCCTTCCCAGAGAAAAGGAACTGGCTCAGCTCTTCTAGGAACGTGTTGAGGCTGGCCTCACCATGAGACCCCAACATTAAGACATCATCCAAAAAACGGATCCAAAGTAGAAGAGTCAACGGTTGGGTTTATAGGCAATCTTGTTCAAGCTTGACCATGCACATACTGGCGTAGGAAGGTGCTTCCTCGTGCCCATGGCTGTGCCTCGGATTTGAAGGTAATGTTTATTTCGAAAGTGAAGTTGTTACAGGAGAGAACTAGGTTGGCTAGATTTAGAAGGAAAGCTATGTTTAGGATGTGAGGTTTAGGTTTGTGGTTGAAGAATTCCAAAGCTGCAAGTCCATGGATATGAGGAATGTTGGTGTACAAAAAGGTAACATCTATAATAACAAGCAGTATTTCGGAAGGGAGAGGAGGTAATTTACGGATTATTTCAAGGAAGTGGTAGGTATCGCGTATGTAAGCAGGTAGCGCTTGAACATGGGTTGTAAGAAGGAGTAAACGAAAGCTGAACTATGGTCAGTACAGGAATTATAGCTGGCCACAATGGATCTGCCTGGGTTGAAGCAGGAACGGCAGATGGCATTGTGGGCAAGGTCCCGACCAAGGGGATGCCATCAAGGGTCGATATTAGGTCCGATTTTCTGGGATATAGCCTCTCAGCCGTGTCTAGTGACGTTAGACGGCATGCAAGAGGTGGAGCGCGTGGTGGGCTACTCTGATGATCCGACCGTGGTCCTGAAGGGCAATAGTCGAGCTGACTTACAAAACAGAGCAAATAAAATAGTAACGGAAATGACATCGTGGTGCAACAACAACAAACTTACTATTTCCGGAGAAAAAACTACATATGTGATATTTAAAGGACAACTAAACAGACTGAGAGGGCCTATAATTAAGATAAATAATAAATCCATAAAAGGTGAGCAAAATTTCAAATACCTAGGAGTAACACTAGACGAAAAATTAAATTTGAGAGAGCATACCAAAATTCAGAAAAATAAGACAATAAAAATAACACGCAAAATAATTAATATAGCATCGAATGAGTTAAAAATACCAGCTAAACTAATTAAAACATACCACGATGTCATTATAAGATCAATAATGGGATACGCGGCAAGTGTCTGGTGCCGACAAGCGCAAACTGTAAACAGAGCATAGAGGCAGATATTACTAAGACTGTCTGGTGCCTTTTAGAACAACTCCTGTAGAGGCGCTGTAGATTGCACTTGCAGATACATCTACAAGTTATGCAACTAGGGGCCATGTACTGGTTAAAAAAGAACAATACGTTCAGAGTGACTCAAATTTTAAATACACCAGCTCATAACAAGCAAGAAGTCATATAGGAAATAACCATGGCAAACCTTTTGGAACAACAGCAAGAAGGCAAGAATATACACCATACTGCCTGACGTGGCTGAGAGGGCAGAGTTGAAAATTGACATCGACGGTGGACTTCTTCACTTCCTAACGGAACATGACCCTTACAAGGAAAAATTAAAACAATTCAACTTTGTAGAGGACAACATATGCTACGAATGTGGGGTGGTCGCAACTCCTGAACATATCGTCCTAAGATGCAAAGAGACGCAACATCTGGTTAGAGAAGAAAGGGAGCAGCTTGAGGGGATGGAGATCGCAGATGCTCTAAGAAGCTTGGAGAGTTCGCTAAAAAAGTTTCCTTATATTATAAAAAAAAAGTTCGTTATGAGGAGGAGGGCGGCCAGGCCCGTAAATAGTATATAAAAAAATAATAAAATACCTAAATTATAACCAATTTGAAACAAACATATTTTAAATAGCTTTAAATTCACAATTGTGCCGTGGAGATGATGTGATGCCAAAAGATGATTAAAGAGTAGTCAAGAATACCAATAAAAATAAAAACAGTGACCCGAATACCGAACTGAAATCGATTACGAATCCGAAAACCATGCATAAACAAAAAATAAAGAATAAACGAAAGTGTGAGTGCGTGAGTGTGCTTGTGATAGTGTTGGAACACCAGCACTTTCTAATCGAGTGCCTGCTGTAGGAATATCTGCAGCAATGGACGCCGAACTACTATTGTCTATTTCTTTTGTGTGGTGATGGTATATAATAGTGGACATATAATAATGGATACAACTAGTGGACAGTGAGGAACATTAAGATGCAGTCGTCAAGGAATTCCGGACGACGTCGCATGCGGTGAACACCACATTGTGTTTAAGTGTTTAGTGTGGATATGTGCGAAAGTGTGGAAGGGCCTAAGCAGGAACAAGTTTAAAACTCCAACTCAAAGCGGACACCGTGAAACAACTGGAGGACAAAACAAACTAATTATCTGTTATTTCTTTCCAGTTGCTCCTGCTTTACAAGAGTCAACTGTCTTGTGTTGTCCTATGATGTCTGTGACGTTATATGTGTTAAATGTTGTATGTTTTTATAAATAAAGTAATTAAATTCCTATTTGCAAATTTCCTCCCAGTCATGTTCCAACATGAAGGAACAAAGGCCAGGATTACATTCTGGACGCCTGGCCAAAGTTAGTTCCGCACCACCCCAAGTCAAAGTACGAGAGGAACATAAAAGATTCTCGGAATGCCGGAACACCGGTAATCTGAAAATCTTTAGGGACAGCCTGTCCCAAACTAAGGAGGGCGAACAGCTGTCCGTGACGTGCGACCCTGAAAGTGCGCAACTTAGTATGTGCTAAGAAGGCAAAGAGACAGGGGTGGAAGGTGGGTCCCTTAAATGATAATATTAATAAAAATAATAAAACGATTGGGACGGTGGAAGATGAAGGGTTTACGAATTAGTTGAAAGTTTAGATCAGGTTATATTTTTTGCTCTCAATTTCGGTCTCTTTCCGTGTTGCTATAACATAGATTTTGTCCCCTACGATCATCACCTTAACATGCCGCCTGTGAAAAGGAGCATTCAGTCACGGTTTCAACGCAAGAATGAAACCTGTTTTAAACCTTCAATAACTCTTAAGGCTTCCATTTCCTCAGTTTTTGAAAAGATGCATTTATCCACTTACATATGTATATGCATGTAAAAATACTTTAGGATGCATGAAATACTTACAGGAAGAACAAAGTCACACAAAAACTCATGAAGTTAAAGGTTACGTCAATAAGCAGTTAACATCACAATTATTACGGTGATATACATACCTCCTATACTCCGGGCCAAACGATGGAAATCCAATTGCATTTTTAATAAATACAGTATAATCTCCTGAAGCTTCCAAAATGCCTTTCCCAGCCCTGCAAATCAATTTTCAATATGTAATAACAGTACATAAACCGAGTTATAAAGATTAATTGTTACTAATGCTGCTAATGAAATGTACTCTCTACGTGAACATATTCAAGCACCCCGTGTGGGCTTTTATCATAGTTTACCATTACAAATTTCAAAGCACAGCATCTATTTCCGAGTATGTGATGCACTGTCGCGCGATATTTTGGACTACCTGGTACATATACACAGAAAGGTTAAAAAGATGCCCTACACAAAGAATAGACAAAATTTTACTGTTCGGTGATTCATCTATTCCTAATTAATCCTGGATAAATGTACTTATCCGTTGATTTTAAAATTTCAGAAGCATGAAGTCTACAATGCACATCGGAGGTAGTAAGTAAGTGTATTTCTTGGGACAAAGTTCATTCTATAGCAACTTAATGGACTGAAATTATCGACATCCAAATGCAAAACAAGAAAATGAATAATTCTATCTGAATGGGCTTCAATGACAAAATAGCCAAAGACCACAATATGTCGCCTTCAATATTAAATATTTCAATCTCCATTATTGTTACTTTCAGCATTACATGCAAACAAAATAAAAAGAAAAGAAAATCACAGTTTTAAAAGAACAAAGAAAAAAATGCATTAAAAAAAGTCAAATGCAATCAATCGCTCATTCTACAATAAAACTCGGTAATTCTCTATAAATAAATACAAACTGTACAAAACTTGCTATGAAACATGCACATTCTTAAAATATTGATTAACTAATTTCGCACACCGCTGAATTGATGAGCATTCATGCTTACTAGAAAATCAAGGAGGAGCTCAGTCGGCACACATGTGCTACCGCCAGGCTTCAGTAGTGGGCATCCTATTTGGATGATCAATGTTTCATTCTAAAATTAGTTGCGGCTGGTTTGTCCAACGACACCTCAACCTCATTCCTAGCCCTAGTAGTTCCAGAGTTGAAAGTTTTTGACAGATGGACAAAGCGGTTGTGTAAGGATTCACAACACTTGCTGCTTACGCCAAAAAAGAATTATTAAAATTGTTACAATTACACCCAAGAACTCGAAAATATATTAAGCTAGACAAAGAACAGTTCTCAAAGGCGTTTGTTTGGTCGCTATACAAATCTACAAACATGCACTGATTTCAACCAAAATATTGCATACGTATTCCTTGGGTTCAGGAGCTGGTCGTGGAGGTATTTCAAGTCACCGTGTCAGTGTTACCAATTAACAGAACACCTTTTCAAAAAAAAATAAAATCAAATTGCTTAAAAGCCGGTGGATATATCAGCACCAAACTTAAAACAATCACAGGAAAAAAAGGGGGCATCTTGGTAACTCTGACAACAGGACATCTCCCGTCCCCAAGAACCTGTTGTCAGAGTTACCAACTTTTTTTTCAGGATTTAATGTATACAAATGTTCGCACCTATACAAATCTATACGCGTCTACTGATTTGCACCGTATTTTATATGTATGTGCATTTGGAACTGGGACAGGTTATAAAAGTATTTCGGGCGTCGCAGACACATCAGTTGTCAATGTTGCCAAGCAAATTTTAAAAAATCAGGTAGAAGATACAGAGGGGGAGCCACGCACCAAATGCGGTATTACGTACTAGGATCGGTTAGAGTTACTCAGTTCAGCGCAGTTGTTAGTGTTGCCAACCAATTTTAAAATGTTCGCATCTGTCAGTGTTCCAACATATTTTATCCACCCTGTAACAGGCAGGTACTTCAGCCAGTACTGGATAACACATCATCATTTATATAAATGAACACAGAAAAAAATACAGCTACCGTAAGCGGGACTCGAACCAGAATATCCTTGTTCCTGTCGAATATGTTTATTCATTACACTACCACGGCAAGACCAATTCTCTGTGTATACTTGCTGGTTATGAATTCAAGACACTCCACAAGGTTGGAAATTCTTGTTGAGGAATGATTTGCATCCATACAATATAAAAGAATATCGATTTTTTTTATGTTAATTTTAACATACACAAGGTCTTCTGGTTAAAAAAAAAAAAAAAAAAAAGCAACATTACTTTAAAATTTCTCGATCTACTAACTAAAAAGTTAAATTTCTTTCCTAGCCTCGTCCAAAAACATTTCCCTTACATTTCCCTTTATATTTTAAATTATCAATATTTATACCTAAACCTCTCAAGTAAATGTGTAACGGTTCGCTGTAATCGGTAGAGATTTTTATAAAATGGTATTCTAAGGTTTGTGGTACTGCGATGATCCACTTCAATAAATTCTTAGGAAATAAGGTTCTTGTCTTCGATAGAAGCCATAACAAATGATCTGGTCGAACCTGCAAGACTACACACCGTGCCTCAGTTCTACCCAGCGTAGGTATTGGGCGTGCTACAGATTTGTAGGTGATGGTAATGGCATCAATTAAAACATCACTCATATAAGGTGATAAATACTTTATTCATATGGTCATGGAGTAAGAACTCCAGAATCTGCCGGGTTGGGAGTACCAAACGAAATTATACATTTACACATATTAACGAAGATTTAAATAATCTTAATTATTGATGATCCTTCAACTAAAATCTTGCATTTTTCATATTACATTTATATACAAACTTTTATCTTTGATCGTTAATAGTTTCCTTGGTTCTTTTTAAGAAAGCACTTCTAATGTTAGTAATTACAATGATATAAAATATAGGTTGTTATAAATAAAAAAATTTAATGAATTACATAATTATTAAAGCTAAGAACCATATAGTTTTAATAGGTTTTCTCCTAGTGACATCTAGCGGCCACTTTTTCAGCTGTTTGGAAATTTGCTCATAAACTAAAAACAACATGATCATAAGTTCTTCTTTAAATAGCAAGGTCAATTATAAGTATTAATGAATTCTATAATCAACTTTTAAATCAAGAAATAATTCATATCATAGCTTCCATATGGTATATGGGCAATCTACCTCAAATGATCCCCACTTTTATAAGGAAAATATGACATGTTCCTTTTTCTTGTAACGGATATATCTATTTATTTCTTCAAATTTAATGGTAATTGATTTCCAGTACGGTAGACCATATTAAAATTTGACCTAAATCTTTCTGAAATAACAAATGGTACTTAATATTTTTAATTGTCCTAAATATTTTAACATCATTTGTATACAGAAGCACATCACAAACCAAATTCATAGGAAGATCATTTATAAAAATAATGATCAATAAAGGGCCTAAATTCGAACCTTGGGGAACTTTCAAAAGCTCTTCTATATAACAGAGATAAGAGCCTCTTACATCTAACTCTAAATTTTCTACCCTTCAGATAAGACCTTATCCACAGAATCAAAGCACAAGGAAAACCATACAAGAATAATACTTAAAATATACTAACTAACTAACACTATGGCTTACGGAATTCAAAGTTCTTCGCTGCGGTAAATAAACACTCCCCACTGGGCAACATCAAGGAAGTTTTCATCATGAACATTTACCTCTCAAAGATCCCTCTAATATTGCCATCCCAACGGCCTCTTTCCCTCCAGCTTATCAACCACGATAGAATATAATCTTTGATTTCCCCCATCCGAGCTACATGGCATGCCCATCTTAGCCGTCGTGATTTCATTATTCTTATAATGTCGGGTGAATCATACAATCTGTGGAGTTCTTCATTGTACAATCTCCTCCATTCTTTGGTCATTTCGTCCCGTAAATCTCCTCCCACCCCCACTTTCCACACACATGAATGTATGTTCGTTTACCTGGGTTGAATCCAACTTTCGCAAATATAAAGTATTACCGGCAGAATAACCGTTCTGTCTATTTTCAATTTCAGCTTTCTTGATATTAATTGCGAGGTCAGGATTTTCTGGACTGAATAGAAACATGCATTGCCCGATGCTAAGCTACTTTTTATTTCTTCCGTGACGTCGTTCTTGCTTATTACATATGCTTCTAAGTATTTAAATTTGCTTACTTTTTCTATGATCTCAGTAATTACATCTCCATTTTTCTTCATCCATTTATTTTGTATCGCAAGCTTCTACTAAGAAATCGCTGTTACTTTGTAGTGCATCTACATCGTCCCCTATTAAATCTACATCATCCGCGTATACGAACAGTTGATTCAAGCCATTCAATGCCGAAAAATATTTTATTTACATTATCCATTCAGCTTCCAAAATAAATTAGGTGTTTAAGCCAATTACATGCAATCGTTCGAGATAAATAACGCACGGACAAAGATGCTACATAACCACAGAACTCTTCACATTATACTGCAAGACCTACTTAAAACCACATCCTGTTTGGACAAAATGCTACAACTACTTTCTTTTTTTCACTTAAAAAGATCGAAAGAGTAGTAAAATGAATTAGGTATTTAACGTTGTGATTTATCGGGATTTGGCAGTATCTTTAATGAGATAGGTAATAGCAACATTGGCGTAAGTACTGTTTTATTTATTAAACAATTGAATGTTGACTAAAAAGTATATTTTGTCAACGCGAAACTAAAAGTAGGTTCGAGTGAAATAACTTACAGTGAGCACGGTTATATACGAATAAGAATGAACAAATATTATGTGGATATTTGTCAATACGTGCTCTGAAGATTCTTTGTAATAGTGACAATACGACGTAAGAAATATTCGTAGAGGAACTTGCAGATATAGAGCGTGTTTAACAAAGAATGGCCCGACTTCAAATAATTATATTTATTAATAGAAATGTGGTACTGTAACTAAACATATTACGAATTATGCGGTAAGATCTAAATCTTCACTCACTATAATTATAAATGCTCAATGAACCCTCAACACGCTGCACGGACAACATCAAGCCGATAGCAGAATTCATCCCAAAAGCGTCTACAGAATTTACTGCACCCGTGATTCATTTTCGGAGCTCATCCAAGTCAGAGGGTAATGATGGAACATAAACACAGTATTTTACGTACCCCATCAAAAGAAGTTACATGGTGTGATATAACTTCGTCTAAACGCACGCTGCATCGTAATCATGGACTCAGTCTTCCTTAATTCGAGAACACAAAACGCCTTCTGTTGACTATATGCCATCTTCTCAATAACTCTAAGCGTAGCGGCTGTTTGAATGCTAGTAATGACATCAAGTGGTAGTCATATCAAACCCTGGACCACGGCCGTTCCCGTGATCGGGTTCGTCGTTTCGGAGATATACGGTTTTAAAATCGGGTCATTCTTTTTGGAACATACTGTATATTAAAATAGATGTCACACGATAGTGTACTGACAATTTGCTACAGTGACTAAGATAAAGGAATTGTTTGGAGCAAGACCGAATATAAATGTTTCATTTTTATTCTACATTAAGGATTAGAATTATGGAATCATTAGTTCCAGTGAAACATATAGTTTAGATATGGTGTAAGGATGGACTTTAGTAAGATACCTCCAAAGATTGTTGTGGAAGCTACTATAGAAAGGTTAGGTTGTGATGATGGCTACATTCTAGAAATGGTTAGGTTATGTATAAAGATTAATTTGTCCTAAGCTACCCTACCAACCTTACACTAAATACTTCTAATTAGGCTACCTCGACTTTCGAGTTGCATCAAAGAGAATTTATATGCCGTGTAACAAAGTCTATTCAACCTGTAACGTATTTTTGTTGTTACGCGCATTGTGTAAAATCAAAGCTTCAGCTGTAGCCAATTATGATGAAGGCAGCAACAAACACTCATTATTTCTCCAGAGAATTGCAGTAATGAAGTACAGTGTAAGAAGGAATCACGAAGAAAATAATTGATTAATGATTAAATAAGAAAAAGCTGCAAGCAAATCATTCAGAAAGACATGATGGAGACAGAAAAGATTCAAAAGATAACGGCCTAGTGATTACATTAGTTTGTTCATAAAGGGGCGAAGGGGAATTATTTCAACACCACTCTGAGATTCTAGAACGTTTATATATATATATATATATATATATATATACAGATGCTTATCAGAATAATGGAAACACTTGAACGAAAGTGCAACTTACCAGATTAATATGGTGTCGGGCCACCTTTCGCCTTCAGAACAGCCTTGATGCGACGTGGGATGGAGGCATAGAGGTCGTGAATGGTAGCAAGTGGAATATTACACCATTCCTCGTGCAGGGCATCGGCCAGTTCTGTGAGAGAGGATGGAGGTGGAAATCGTCGCCGGAGTCGTGTTTCCAAGATGGACCACAGATGTTCAATTATGTTGAGATCTGGGGATTGGGCGGGCCAGGGAAGGTGTTGAACTTCATCCCGATGTTCCTCAAACCACGCTGCAACAACTCCAGCTGTGTGAATAGGTGCATTATCATCCTGGAATATGGCGTCATTGTCCGGGAACAACATCCGGACCATAGGATGCAAGTGGTCTCCTAAAATTGCGACATAATCGTTGGCAGTGATGCGTCCGCGAAGTGTGACCACAGGACCCAATGAAAACCATGATATTGCGGCCCACAGCATCACCGTGCCGCCGCCATGTTTCACAGTTGGGCGGAGACACTGCAGATCATACGCTTCTTTGGGCGTTCTCCACACATAAACACGGCCCGTGGTTTGGAATAGGGTGAATGGTGACTCATCCGACCATACCACACGTTTCCAGTCGTCAACGGTCCAAGTTGCATTGTCGCGGCACCATTTGCGGCGTGCTAAAGCGTTCTGGTCCCTGATGAGAGGTTTGGCCCTTGCAACACGACCCCGTAAGTTCATGTCATGTAATTCGCGGCGGACTGTGATTGTCGAAACAGGTTGGGGGAGGTGCTGATTGAGTTCCTCCGTCCCTTGCGCCGCAGTGGCACGACGGTTCCGCGTGACAATGCGCTTTAATACCCGGCGTGCCCTGTCACTGATGCTTTTCTTCCGCCCACTGTTCCGCTTCCCCGATGTGGTTTTCCCGTGTGTTGTGTAGGCCGTCATCACCTTCGACACTGTCCCTGGCGACACACCTAACACACTAGCCACTGCCGTCACACTCACTCCACATAACCGCGCACCAACAATTTGCCCTCTTTGAAACTCTGAGAGGTCTCCAATTTTACACTACCTCCGTCTGCTGCAGCCACTGCACACTCCTGTTCCACGACGCCTGACGTAGTATGGAGACCGACCTAACACACCACCACCAGCAGTCCGGCGCTGCGGTCGCCACGACACCACTGCCAACCCATACATCTGACGTGTTGCCAACTACAGGTGTTTTCATTATTCTGATAAGCATCTGTATATATGTATATATATATAGAGGAAATACAGAACAATTAATTTATAAATGTTTGGGGCAACGCTGAGAATATCGAACAACTTAAAGATTGTTATCTGAATTAGAACTCTCTCATTCCGATGTACGCACAATCTCTTCTTACACTACTAATTTTACACCTCTTAAACCTATACCAGTAGTGACATGGTCTACTAATTATTTGATCTGAAATTCCCTGAGTTTTTTATGATCATTTTCTCCAAATTCCCTGAGTTCTTAGTATAGTGGAACATGTAAATAATACCCAATGACATTTTCTTTAATCCCACCACCACCCAGTTCAAACATCTTGTACATTATAGGTATTTCACAAATGAGAGGAAAAACATAATTTCTTTAAAATAGAATATTTTGACACACTAAAAAAATCCGATCACCAGTGGGAATCGAACCCACGATCTCCGCGTTTCCTGGGCTGTGCTCTCACGAACTGTGGACAGACCCACCTCATAATTGTCCCCAAAATTTCACTCATAAGTTATAGATTTCCCTGAGTTTTCCAGGTTTTTCAGGGTGGTAGACACCCTGAGTGAGAACACATTAAGAAAACGATCAAACTTTTCTTCAAGAAAAGTGACTGCAACAACTTAATTATACTCCCAGCGTTCATAAAAGAGACGACGGAATAACAAATTGGGCGATGAACAAAAAACACAACACATTTTCTTCGTGACTAATTTCAGATCAAATCAAACGGTCAATGTCACTGAGTAGTCAGGAAAAAATCCTTTCAATCCATGATCTCAAATTTGTTACAAGCATTAATAAAGCATTCACACGTATATTACCTTTTTTTTCAGGAAGTAACTTGTGTAGCGAATTTGATATTACCAATTCTTCTTTTTAAAGCCTCGGGCGATACAGAAAGTAGTCATTTCTTTTTCAAACTACCTGAACAAAAATATCAATCACCTTAAAGAAGGCTGGCATGTTTCTTGGTGTTAGATCCTAGTGGTATATCTGAATGAACAGTGATATTAAAAAGGGCATACTTAATACCAGCGTAGATTAAATGTTCTAGTATTTTCGACAAATCACTTATTTGGTTATTACGCTAAAGCTTGTAATCCGGTTCTGATTAAACGGATACCAAGAGGTTACATTTTGAATATGAACCTACTTATGGCCGTTACGCATCTGATCCAGGCCGAAAGAAAAAGAGGGAGTTAGAAGGAGTCGGCCAGTATCAAATTTGAAGCTATGATAGTGGCATTAGCCTGGTGTGAGACAAAATAGGAAAAACCTCATTCATGACGGCCGGCTGATGGGACCTTGCGAATACAAAGCGAACACAGAGTAACCACCGCTAGGTACAAAAATCTACATAAGACAAAAATTAACGAAATGATACAAATTAGATGTTAACTTACAGAGGAGTGTGATGTTTATTTTCCACGGGACACCAAGCTCTCACTTCGCAAGTCTTTTTCCCTGTCAATTGGGTACTATTAACACATCTTCCTGTTAATCGTCCATGGCCTGTACGCAATTTTAGCCTTTTGGTACAATCACTGTCAATTTTGCAAATAGCACCTGGAACATCTGGCGACTGATAAAAATAAAAATTATACATTGTCACTATTCTCAGTTTTAAAATTATAATAAAATTCCCATTCAGGTTAGTCAAAGTATTGAAGACCAAAGCCAAGCACCTGAGAAATTAAAACATAGCAACACATCTTCGAGCAGATTACGTCAAAGTAATGCCTGAGTATTTCATGGTGAATTCAGCAATATTTCCACTCTAAGAATTACAACCAGCAACTGATCACAGAAAAGCTTCTCACGACCACGCTTCTCTACCAAGAAACTATCAAGAACACGTGAGGATTTCGCAACAACGGCACGAAAATCTGTATAAATGCCGTCCACATCAATTCTCTCGTCAGTCTCTTAGTCTCCGAGTCAGCCATTTATTCATTCTCTTCAGTCTCTATTCCAGTCTACAAGAAACCGCAAATTCGAGTCCTTGCGATGGTTAACATTTAACAGAGACAATTTCTATTAAGTACTACAGACTGTTATTCGAAATGTAGTGTTTGAAAATACAGTTATTGAGTTTCTAGTCAAGATCACCTACAGGAAAAGCCACTATAACACTAATTCAACATCGCAGGAACGTTGGTAAAAAAAAAAAAAAAAGTCAATTCTTATTAATTATGGATAGATCTTGTTACATAGTCTAGTTCAAATAATGATGTCTGAAAAACTAATTGCACCAGAAATAAAACCAACTCTTTCGTGAAAATAAAAAGGGGTGTGAGGAAACCGATTCTGAAGTGTCTACTACTCTCTGACCTATAGGTTCGCCGCCATCTTGAAAAATGGCGCCCGAAACGGGCCCTTAAAGTTAAAATAAATAATAACTTGGAAACAGTGCACTGCGCATAAAACGTGAAGATAACCAAAATGAGAAAGCATGAAATTTTCTAAAAGATTGTTTTTATTTGTAGTTTTATTATAATTCGTGATGAAACTTTAAAGCTTTATTTATTTATTTTAATTTTGCAAGTTAACAAAATAATTTATTTCTGCAACAAAGAATTGCAAATACATAAAAAAAACTAATTACTTTAAGCTCTAAACACACTACTGGAACAATTTTATAGTTGATAAGAGACAATTTTGTCTTGAAAATGGCGTTTGTTTCGTGTTTATAGACTCAATGCTTCCGGAGATTATGTAACGTAACCCTTTCACGGGCGAGTTTTTTTCTGAATGAGATTGGAAAATGGTATGTACATTTTTATTATTCGATGGTGTCATTGTTTGAAAGTTTGTTGTAGATATACCTATATTCCATGCATATCCCATAGTTTTGTGGCGTGGGAAGCATAGTTCCTAGTAGACCATTCGGGAATCTACAGAATCCATGGTGTTTGGGATTTGGGAATCGTTTGTGAATCTTCACAACCTATAGTGTGCAAAGTTGATTTAAAAAAATTTCTGTTATTATTTATTGTCTCATTTCACTTTTAGTCTTAGCCGGAGAAAAGCCACAAAATTCTCATTTTCATACAAAAATTCAAACAAATAGCCACTTGAAACACAAAAACACTGAAAACACAAGCATATTCTATTACATTTTTTGTTCCATAGATGGCAGTAAAGTTACAAAAGTTATATTGATCAGTGATTATTTTTAGTCGTGTTTAGTCTTACTCTCAATTGTGAAGCCAATATTTCTATTTGAGATGCATAAATATTCGTACAAACACGTGCATACAATTCAAGCAAATCCTATTATAATGCCACTCCATAGATGGCGGTAGGATCGCTAAAATTTAATACTGATAAAATTATGATTTATTTTTTTTTCTATGCATTTCAAGACTTTCGCTCAACAACGAAGCCAATATTTGCTGGGAATACCGTTTTCCACCCGGAGCAAATAGGCGACTCTTCTTGCGGCCCCGGAAAGTGTTACACTATAGTCACGTGAATTTTAATGAATTTGAATTTAATTTTTAAGGCCTTTAAGGCCGTATAGCCATGTGTTCCCTTGTTTTAAAGAATGACTGTTCATCAGGCGTTGATATAATTGTTTGATCATTTTGAGGATGATGATGTTATTACTACAATAGCGTGTCTGAAAAACATAGTTAGATTTAAGATGAAACCGGATCATATCTTTTAGAGATTATCATCAGACAGGTAAAAATAAAAATTAAGAATCAAAATTCAAAATAAAAAAAATAAATAAAAGGGATCTTATCCTTGCTGCAGCACATCTGATCAAAGAATAATATGTAATGTCTGTTACAGCTAAGCCCAAGAAACTTGCTTCTTTATATGAAGTCGCAAAAATAAATCAGTAAGTGATTGTTCTCTTGTAACCTTTAAGTGTATGGAGTGAAGAACAACCATCCACTGCATACTGATCAAAAGAAAGGGAACACAAGACTATTTTAAGTTACATATCTCCTCAAACACCGAGGCTATAAATATGAAACAAAAAACATTTTCATGAGAAAATTATCAGCTATAAAATTGGTCCAGCAGTGTTAGAGCTTAATGGTTTCTTATGAATTTGCAATTCTTTGTGGAAGAAATAAGTTATTTTGTCAATTTGAAAAATTAAAATAAATAATTAAAGCGTTTTAATTTCATCAAGGATTACGATAAAGCTATGAAACAAAAACTATCTTTTAGGAAATTTCACGCTCTCTCATTTTCGTTATCTTTACTTCTTATGCACAATGCACTGTTCCCAAGTTATTATTTCCCTTTTAATTTTAAGAGCCTATCCATGTGTGTGTTGCTAAGCAGTTTCGTGAGTCTCGGTAGTTTTAAGATGGTCCTCCAAGGAGATTAATTCTCCATTTAGTTTTAAGGACCTTACTGTAACCAATGTCAGTAACAGAGTAATACTTAGCTATTTTTTAAGGATGAAATGCCTGAAAAGGCTTTCGACGAGATATAAATAATTTAACTCATTTGGGTAACGATAGATTCCCATATTTCCAATGACAATTAATCCACGATATTTTTCAAAGTAATTTTCATACCGCAAGTTAAAGGAAGTTCATTTTTTTAAATTAAAACACTAGCGCCAAACTAATATCGTGTATAATTAAGGAGAATTTTCAGAATAAAAATAAGTCAATGGCTACTTCATTTTAATAAGTAACGCTTAATTTAATTTAATATTTTAATAAAGAATGTAGTCAGTTGCAACCATGATCCAATGATGCAAACCCAACTGGAGAAAATTCACGTAAATATTAAGTATGCCGCCATTTTATATATACTTTTATACATATTTAAGTCTTTATTAAATTTTTATAAATATTTAAGGTAATAACTTTAATTAACACAAATTTTATCTACGGCAAGACATTATCACATAATAAATATAACCGAGGATTATTCTTGTAGATAAATACGTAGATTAATGTTTTATTTTGAATAAATTTTGTGAAATGATTCAGTAAAATCCTCTACCAGTGATGTTCAGAAAATTTAATAACATTCACATTCTACGTCAGAAAAATTCTAAATATATTTCAGGCCCATGCCTCAACCATGCCTTAACACATGCAAGTTCCATGTGAATTTCAATTATTTAATTCCTCATGCAAATACATACGAATTCTATACTGCTTTGTACAAAATTTTTACGTACCTGAAATGGAACAGAAAACATAATTAGTTGGTACAGTTTCACAATCGTAAGTGACACAAAAATAATTTCACTTCTATTTTTCTCTAAACGTTTTTGACCAAACTTGGCAGATGAGTAGGAAAGATCAGGAAACATATAGAAAACATGATTAAAAGTGATTTCGTCCAAAAAGACGAACGCAGCGGGCTAAAATCTGATTCATAAGAGTAAGTACTTCCTTACAGTGCTTACTACGTCTTACGACGTCTAAAAACATGTTTATTTATAAAACGCAAAAGGAGTAGAAAAAATACAATAACGGTTACTTGGTGAAATGCAGTATCAGTTAGAAGGTATGTTCCTCATGGTCGCCATCTTTAAGTCGTTCATCTTGAAACCGATTCAAATATTTTAAACAGGAAAAAGGATTGTGTAATGTATCAGTTTGGGTTAGAATTTTCGCAAAAAACACATTGGTGAAGTTAGTTTTGCTCTAAATTAATTTTTTAAGAGGTAATAAGATATGATATCAGTATGCGTAGTTGATTCAAAAGTCTGTAAATACTTTGTTCTTTTTTAACTAGTGCAAAATAAACTCCTAATGCATACTATTAAGTACTGGGTATATGGTGCCAGTAGTCATTAGTATACATTACGTTTGCATTTCCTGCAGTTAAAGAAACAGAGCTTTTAAAGGTTTCTGAACCAATTACATATAAAAATGTCACATTACATCATCTCTCACAAAAAATAATTTATCTCAAAATTGACTTCACCATTGTATTTCTGTGGAAATTCTAGCCCAGATTGATGTTTTACACTAGCCCCACCCTTCCTATTAAAAAAAAATCGAACAAGATTCAAGATGACGGTCATAGTGCATTCCATCAGGTATCCATTAACGTGTATTTGTTCTTCATTCCTTTAAGCGTTTTACAAATAATCGTATGTTTTCAGTCTTAAATAACATTATAAGTATTTATTCTTATGAATAGGTTTTTGCCCGCTGCGTCTGTATTTATGGATGAAAGCATTTTTGGTCGTGCTTTCTGGACGTTTCCTGATGTCTCCTACTGCTTGGCCAAGTTTGGACAAAAAGCACTCTGAACTATCGATAGGTTTACCTGTTAGATATCTTTAGGTGGGTGAATGTTATTGTGGAACCGACGTTAAATCTCAATGGACCTTTTTTTTTTTTCAACTGCTTTTTAAAGAGACTTAAGATGATTCGATATTTCCTAGCTGACAGTGAGCTCATGAAATGAAAATACTTTAAACATTTCAGCTACTAAGAGTCAGCCAGTGGTTTATGAAGGATTTATAATTCCGGAGGTGTAAAATTGTAATTAAGAAGTACAACGACGTTATAACGCGGTTTTTGTCGCCATATTTGCAAAGAACTATTATTATATTTAGGAGCTAAAGAGCAACTGGGAGGGTGTCAGGGTGCTGTTAGACAGGGGTGGATAACTGGAGAGGCTAAAATTTAAGGGTTTGTCAATTTTGGCCCAACACTAATGATGATGATGACTTTCAAAAAATACGTAAAATCTATTCAAATTTGTATGTGTATTTTGTTTTTCGCTTTAAGTTCACACTTCACTCGCAACCAATTTAGTGCAAATATTTATACAATGGTTCTCTTTAGCATTCCCATATGAATACGGGAAAGCTATACAGTTTATCCTGTCCCCGCTAGATCTCAGTAACAACAAGTCAGATTGGTTTTCTCATGGTTCGAAAAGATGGGAAAACTTTGACTCTAAAACTGGTAGGTACTTTTCATTTGCTTAGCATTCTCCACTATAAGAATTGACGATATAGCCTCAACGAAAGCACTTAAGAGAGTAACTGATTTCAGATTTGAGTTCAACGACCTTGATTTGTACGGTCGTTTATAACCTGGTGGCTTTGAAACTGATAGGTCCTCTACATTTTGGTTAGATTTCTCTTTGTCTTTAAGGCTGAATACAACGTCCATTAATCAAATAGAGTGCAGTTAAACAGAAAATAACATCCACAAATTATAGTTTATTACGTACTTCAATAGTAAATACGATTAGCCTTGAAGATAAATTAACAGAAACTTCACAACTAAATCAATACACTTTTGGGACAGTCCTGTGCCCCAAAAGTGCTTTGACATAGTTTTAAATTTTCTGTTAAGTTCACTATTCAAGTACGTAATAAACTATAGTTTATGAAAGTCATTTTCTGTTTAACTGCACACAACTTTGAATAACTGACTTAAAACGAAAAAGGCGGGAACACCTGCTTGGATTTAGCCTTAAGAATCCGTCTGTAGCCCTCTAGATTTCAGTACTTTTTTTTTTTTTTTTTTTAATGATGATTACAATAGGTCGATATTCCTGCAACATCCAGCTTTCTTCCTTCAAAGCCCAAAACAACCTTTCCATTGTAGTTAAACGTTATGTAGTACCCGACTGAGACGCAAAATATGACAAAGCAATTCCTAACTTCTGCAGATCCTTTACCTACGCTTGAATTGAATTTATGTGTAAAACACATTTTCAGGTTCGGGAAATGCTGAACAAGCAAATGTCGTCAAAATTTGTTGAAAGGATATATATTTGTTGATTCTTTATTCTTAGCAACTGATATATATGCCACAAATTCCTCAAAATGTATATTTGCCTTTTATTTATTAACTTAAACCTCTTAATTATACTGACTCAGGATTCCAAACTTGTCTCAAATTTGTGGCTGACAAGTAAAACCTCTACTCAAAAAGATGCGAAACAATGTGGCTACAATTTCTATTATACGAGTCAGTTGGAAAGTTCGGTAGGCCTACGTATGAATAACCATTACTAGTTACTTCCCATTTTTCTGTTTAATAATGTAACACTTTGTGAATTCAGTTAAGTGAAGTAGTAGTGTTTGAAACGACGAAGTAGAGATGGATTAAAATGGGGAACGGGCAGTGAACCACTCTAAAGACACACTGTACACGCAACTACCAATTAGTCTTTATACTTAAGCCATGAACTTTTTTACACGACTCTTGTAGACACCATACACTTATATAAACCAGTTGAACCTATTCAATATCGTCACCATCGGTTTCAAGGTAGCGATGAATGCTCTTACGCGCTTATTACTAATATCATCGTATTTACTTAGCTACTACTATAATACCGGTACTTATTAGTTTATTTTATAAGTAAGGGTGTTTTCTGTACGAAGCCTCTAGCCTGGGTTACGGATATATTCTGTTTCCTCCACCATCAACTTCTCATTCTTATTCCATGTGTTTACAGTCTGAGTCACTTTACTAGATATTGTGGAGTGAAGTTAGACTGTACTGTACTGAGACACTCCAAACAACACGTTATTGTGTTCTAAATTTACAGGATACAGAATGCACTAAAACAAATAGTTCTTACATTTTATATAATTGACTTAATGAAATGTAATTATAAATATAAATTTTAAAATTACCCAAACTGTTCGCCCTCACATTTGTAGTAGTACTAGTCTTCTAAACGTTTGGTTGCTAAGCTTTTCGGTTACACTCTATTACCTTCATCGAACAACTGAAGCAACGAGTAAATGAAAATGTGTTAATGAGTATTTCTTTAGTTGTGAATTATACAGGTAAAATGTGTCTGTGCAATAAAATGAATGAGAAAAAGAAATGTACAATTATGTTTACATGTAGACACACAAAAGTAGAATTTAACTGTTTATGAGATGTTCCGAAAATGTTACTAAATACCCCTTGTATAGCTAGTCTGGTGGAAAGCGTGTGTTTTAAGTTTTTTTTAACTGTTATAAGCTTCCTCCCATGTTCTGGCAACACATATAAACAGTTGCAATTCCAGTATCTACTAGTGTCTTATTGTACATTCTTTTCTCACAAATTTCAATGTACATTCAGATTTTAGCTGTATAATACAGAACCAAAAAAACACCCATTAACACATTTTCATTTACTTATTGCTTCAACTGTCCGATCAAGGTAGTAGAGTATTACCGAAAAGCTTAGTAAGCGAAAATTTAGAAGACTACTACAATTGCAAGAGTGGACAGTCGAGTAAGTTAAAAATTCATTTCAAAGTTGGAATGCAGGAGAATTGCAATTTTTATATACCAAGTCTGTGTAGGTGCAGATATCATTAATATTAAAGAGTGAAAAGTATATGACGACCGGGGATCGAACCCGGGACCTTTGGGTAACATCGACATCAAGAGTGGAAAGTGTGTGATTAGGAAGCAGATCGACTGGGAGGCACAGTGGTAAGCGCATTGGGACGGTTATCCAAAAGTCCGGGTTCGATCCCTGGTCCAATCACATATTTTTCACTCTTTAATTTTAAAATTCATATTAATAATTTACATTTCATAAGTCAATTATTTGTTTTAGTGCATTCTGTATCCTGTAAATCTAGAACACAATAACGTGTTATTTTGAGTGTTTAATTGGATTCTGGGGATACCTATGCAACAACCCCTTAGCTTAACCGCTTAAATTCTGCGTCTGTTTTAGATACGAAAACAGACACTAATTATTATCTTCTATCAATATTTTCTATGTTACTTGCCTAATATTTGATTACACTTTCAAAATTATAACATCTGTGCTATTGTTTTCCTGTCTGAAAACTTCAACCGTCAACATCTGCATACGATACAAAGTGTATATATTGGGACAGTGTTTCAGCACAGGACTCTTCATTTACTATTTTAATAATTAAAAGATTTAACTTACCTCATCACATACTCCCATTGTCTGGTTTGGAGTAATTAACACATTTGTAGTCACAAAAAATTCACCACTTTGCGTAGGAGGGATCACATATTCAAGTACGTCCCATACTCTGTTGTATAATGGTTCATACTCTTCAGGAACCTGAAACCATGGTTAAAATTATGTTGATAAAAGAACCCGAAGTGTCACCATAAAAAAAAAAAAGTATCAATATAAATAACTAGGCCCTGGATTTTAAGGATTTTATTAACATCATGTTAGGTTTTATAAAGAGTCGGTTTAGCCCATTTCAGGGTGTTTTTTTTATCATGTATGTATTAAACCGATAAATATTTGCATTAAAATTAAATACGTAGAAAATAAATTTCAACTGAAAACACATTCTTCTTGATACGTAAATGATTTGCTGAACATCAAGGAAAGGAAAAAAAAAAGTTTCTTTAAAAACAAATGAAAACAATATTGAAAGTTCCAATTTTGTCAATAAACAGTTAAAGATTATCATGCAGAACAAAAACTTGGAGCAGCACTGACAATTAACCTCTTCTCTGTATTAAACATGAACTGCGCTGTGTTTTCTTAATCTTAAACCGTAAATCTTAAACCGTAATCTTCTGGATCACAGCAACAATTAAATTTAGTTTTAATGCCGCACAATAGACTATGCCAAGGAATGACCAAATTCGCGGTAAATGGTTACCTCTATAAGGTCTGCAACACTTCAACATGCCCAAAGAATTGAATTTTATTTAAGGTCTTTAGGCAACTTTGGCCCAGGTCAATTGAAAACAAGAAAACAGCAACATTCGTGCGCGTTTTTCCTATTAACACTACGATTTTCATCTATTAATGCTAACTTTGCTTTTTTTTATCTGAAATGTTGAAATTTAGCCTCTTTTAGATTCGTAAAGACACTTTAGGTGCTTTTAGGCCCCAAGAAGATTCACGCATTTGATTAAGAAATAAGTGAAACGAAAATATGTTACAATAGTGATGTTACCAAATAAGGAATAAAACGGGTTAAAACCGGGCGCTAAAAATACCATATTAAATTGGAATACATGAAAAAGAGAAACACTGTTGAACAATTAATAATACCTTATTTCACGTATAAACCATTCTAAAAGTGTGTTATGTGAATCGCACGATTTCCGAAATTCAAAATTCCCTGACTTCTCCAGGTTGTACATAACATATCGTTAACCTTGAACATTATAATAGCTGTATTAGTTAAAGGCTAAAAATTAGATTTGAATAAATATTAACTTGCAAAGATTGTCGACAAAACGTTTACTTTTTCACAAAATCCTCTGCCCAAATTTGTATTTGCACCAAAAAAATCTAAAATCTATCTTCAAAAGAAATGAGGCGGAGCCTTGTCAGGGGACAGTGCACATATACTACAGCCAAGCGTCAAGAAGCGTCCGATGTGGATGATCTGTTTCGTTGGAAAAATTTCGCCGAGACCTTTCCAACGACACCTAAACCACCTTGGTAGCTCTGTAATTCTTGAGATGAAAGTTGTCGAAGGACGGACACACTGCCGGAGCGGGGATATAAGGTTTCCCAGCTTTGCTGCTGACTTCCTGCTAAAAAAAAAATAACTTTTTGCATTGAAGAACTTAAATTCCTTATTAATTGTGTCTTCTGCATTACCAGCAGAAAAATACTGACTGAGAAAAAAATTCTATCAATCTTTTTTTAACTCTTTTCAACTGATTCCATAATTGGAGTTGGGTCACAAAACTTCAGCAAAACAGTACAGTATGCACAATTAAAAAAAAAAAAAAAAAAGATTGGTTTAGGCTGCTTCGTTTGTTACAATTTTCGTGTCGTATGCGTGAACGTAGCTTCTTAAGACGAGAGTTGGTATAAATGTGGAATGCCACTAAAATAAACCTATCCACCACTCTATATTGCATCTACGGTGGCTGGAAATGGAACGTCACAACATGACATCGGTTCCCACGATGAAATAGCACCACATGGACATTTTTCTACAGGCACATGGACAAAGGTAAGAGACCAAACCTCAGCATCTGAAGACGACCACGTACAAATAAAGACAGATAACCATCCACCGGCATTCAATTTATATTTCTGGGGTCTGCTTAGCCCCAGCCTTGAGCTCCTCTCAAAACTGCGGGATGGCATGCCTTGAAGAGCACATCTCCTTGAGTATGGAATTGGTAAAATCTTGACATTCACCTGACTGAAATGAGATTTCTCCGATCAAGATAGCCAGCCAGAACAAGACTGAAAACTATCTGTTCTCTTACAAGCCTGATTGTGCTCCAAAATTTCATGTGTACCATAACTTGAATACCATCACTCCTAATGATAGGTCTTGAATTTACCTGAAGCTCATCTGCCGAGAAATTTGTCACAGTAACTCCTTTTAGCTTGCTTGTAACAGAAAATTCTAAACTTCCAAAACGTTGGTAGCCTTTATTCCAATACAGGGCATATCTAAAAGAGAAACAAACTGTTTAATTACAATCCTATCGAAAATACACAATGAGTGTTAAAAAAATATATATATATATTTGAGAATACCGAGCTAAAGCATATTGACATATGTCAGAAACCATACATTTTTACAAGTGTATTGTATTCCACAATGATAATTTAAGCTTCCCTTCTTCTTTATTCATTCTTTCCTTGACATCATCTATCCACCATCACGATCTGTCACTTTAGCTTCCACATTTTGCTCACTTCTCAAGCCATACATACCCAAACTACAATATACATCTTCAAGTTACGTAGTTTTGTTGATTTTCAGCATTACACGATTGGGCACAATAACGTGAACACTTAGGAAATAAGCGAAATTTAGTCAAAAAGCGCTCGATCTTGTCGTTAGTTTGGAAATAGTTTCATGCAACTATAAGGTTCCAGTGAAAAGCTGTACAATTTATCAGAACATGGAGGCCAGAATCTGCTCTCCAAAACTGCCCGTAGTGCTTCCTTGATGAAATCAGGTAATTGAACTGGCCACGGTTGAAATTAAAGCTTATGTTATTGAACTTCAGATCAAAACTTAATTGTTCTTTCTATGTATACTATGCGGCCAAATGTAACCAGATACCTACCTGAAAATAAAGTACAAGGTTGGACCGCCCTCCATCGGGAACACTGATGCGGTGTTGGGCCACCCTTAGCCTTGATGACAACCTACAAACTGGCAGCCATACTTTCAATCATGTGGCAGTAGGTTTTCTGGGGAATAGCAGACCATTCCTTGCAGAGCGCCGAAATGGAAAGAGGTATCGATGTGGGTTGATGTGGTCTAGCACGAAGTTGGCGTTCCAAAACTTCCCAGAGACGTTCTATCTGATTCAAATCAGGACTCTGCGCAGACCAATCCATTAGTGGGACGCTGTTGTTAAACCACTCCCCCCACAATCCCTGTAGTATGGACAATGATCGATCGTGTTGAAAGACACAATAGTTATTCCCGAACTGGTTTTCGATCGTATCATCGTAACCTTATGCCGTGACATTGCCAAGTAAAGCAACAAAGGAATCAAGCCTCCTCCAGGAGACACATGACCACACTATAATCCCACCACCACTGAACTTCACAGTCGGCACTATACAGGCTGGCCACAACCAAACCCTACCATCGGATCTCCACACTGTATGCTGTGACTCGAAGGTTTTTCACTGTTCTATATATATGGCTGGTCGTAGTGAATAACAGGGTAAGTCGGGAAAAGTAAATTTTACAGGAAAGCAGTTTGAAAATTCTGATAGTTACTCTGATTCCTAATACACGTAAATCAACCCATACTGTAAGTTCCTCAGTTTTAGGAATTCGAATAAACTAATTCTATACAACGTAGAACACACCACAAGAAGCTTATATATATATATGTAAAATCTCAATTTTTCAAAAAAGTTGACTTAGACGGTTATTCACAACGACCAGTCATATATGAGCGCATTATCATCTTGAAAAATGATGTCATTATTAGGAAAATTTAGATCAAAGGATGAAACTGAACAGCTAGTGTCCAAATACTCCCTGGCAGTAACATAAAGTAATAATGGATCCAGGCGAATACCCACATATGACTGCCGAAATCATCACAGACCGAATGTTTTGACCGGATACTGAGTTCTCTTGTCACTTTTGTGGCAGCAGTTGTGTGCTGTTAGGATACAATCCATTAATATTCGACGGTTTCTCACATTCAATATCGTTAATGTGTCTCCGTTAATATACTCTTGTGATGTTCTGTGTAAGTTGCCTTAAACATAGATTAATTACCATTTAAACACGAATAATTTGGCTGTTATGATTACGTGATTCCTCTTTGAAACTCTTCACAAGCCACCTATATACGCTATTGAACACAACGTGTCATACACAGACATACACCTAGAGAACAAAGGCAACGATAAATATAAAATAATTGCAACTTCTTGTCAGTGAAGCCTGTGTGTGAACATTGTTTAGTCCGGCATGCTACCTCTAACGTAGCGTCGTTCACCATTCACTACAAAAAAGAGAAAAGCTTACGTAATTACCAACCAGTAGTTAACGAAATATCACGCTAGGTATCACCGTTAACACTTCTCACGTGTCTGCGGATGAAACCACTGTCTCGTATTACGGCTGGCACGCGACCTAGTAACGTACTCATAGCAAATTTTTGCGACTTGGGTACAAGCCTATGGTCTTCAGCAATCGTTCAGGATATCGAATCGCTTCTGAGCTACCAACGCAAAACGAATTTGGATTGGCAGCTGTAGCTGTTCTAGCGATTTAGTTACGCCTTCCTGAAGAACTACGCTCTTACAGCCTCTATTTCTTACAGCTTCTATCAGACGTATTGGTACTATTACCTACAACAGGGTTCAGGAACGCCCCTGTTTCTGTGAAGGTGGATAATGTGAAATATCAATGTAGAAATTGGATGTATCAATGTATTAAAAGAAGCAGTCATTATCCTAGTCGTTATGGTAAATATTGCACGTGAGTTGTTGGTCGGGGTTTTGCATTATGCGATGTGGAGAGAAGTTCCTATCGTGAAACGGGAGAGCGCGGAATTTGAAAGTGGTGGTGCAAAGACGTGTGTGTACTCGAAAAACATAAGCGACGTACGGTGTAAGAGTATTCAGTGTTACCACGGAATAAGTGAAGCCAATTTCCCTGACCTTTTTTTTTTTTTTAAATTTTCCCTGTCCATCGACGTTATGGTATTAAGGAAACTTACTCATGTGGCCTCCCATCCTCATAACCACCCAACACACTTTTTTTTTCAGTGAATATTCATAAATTGCAAAAATTGTCACAACTGTAACTGTTCCGAAGAACAACTAACAGCAGATGTAAATCACAATTTTCCAATGCAAGAAAAAATTGTTGGGTCGTCCTGCATTGCTAAAAACTTTGCACAAACTTACACTTCCCACCCCATTTTTAATTTCGAACAATAATGCCAATTAAATAAATAATTTAGAAATCGTTTTATTCAAATTTGGATTTTTGCAAACCAGAAATAATTCGATTTAAGGCTCAATCCAAGTGGGTTTTCCTGCCTTTTTTCATTGTACGTGACTTATTCAAATTCCAGTACAGGAAACACAGAAATTAACTTTCGTCCTTCAATAATGGGTAGAATTAGTTTTAATAAAATATTAACAGTAAACTCAAGATTGTGTGCAGACCCTTTGGCACAGAATAATGTCCCTAGCATTTAACTAAAATTAATTGTACTCATTATTGAATGACGAAACGAACTTTGGTCTGTGAAAGTTAATTACAGCTCTCCTGAAATGAAATTTGAATAATTCACGTAAAACGAAAAAGGCGGGAAAGCCCACTTGGATTGAACCTTAATGCTTAAAAATATAATAAAAGCAGTAGAGGAAATAAGAGTAGTAGTAGTAGTATTAATAATAATAGCTGTAAGAATAGTAGTAGTTCTAGTTTTCGTAGTAATAGTTAGAATTGTAGTAGTTGTAAACAAAACTTTGGTAAACTCTATTTTTGTATGGGCCATTTGAGTAACTTTGGCCCATCACAATTAAATGACTGCCATCTTATTAAAATTCATAAACATCCAAGCCCCAGGCGGGATTCGAACCCGTGGCCTTGGAGAGGCTGGCCTAACGCCTCAGAAGTAGTTGTAGTAATAATAATTGTTATTGTATTAGTAGCAGAATTCGTAGTAGTAGCTGTAATAGTAGTACTAGCAGTGAAACTGTTAGTGTTGCCAACTAAGACGAATTATCTTTAGATATAAAATTGAATATCTACAAAGAGCATAAGGGTATCTGAGGACAAAATAAAACAGCTCTATTTGACGAAGTTCCTAGTATATTGTGATGAAAATGTGTAACAGTAGTTCAATTAGATATTTCTTTGATAAAATCGCCTTTGACTCCAATGACGGCTTCTATACGGAGCCTGAAGTGGGAAATGTGCGAATTAAGTGGTCCCTATTCATTTCGGAAATTACCCGAACAAAGGCGGTCTGCAGAGAAGCGGTGATGCTTTGGGAATGTTTATTAGTCTCATGTTCAAAAATGCTACATACATATTAGTCCATGGGATTTAAATCGAGTGAGTTCGGACGCCACATGTTTGGTGTCGCATGATCGTGGTGTCGCATGAACAACATTTTAGGATAGCCATGGTTGGATGTGATGAGTCGTCTGGGCAGGGGCGGAATCTTGTTCAAACAAGTCCTCCATGGTTTAAAAACTGCTTTAGCACCTCAATGTAGGCAGCAGGAATAACGCGAAGACATTGATGAAAGAAGTGGGGTAGCATGACATATTCCTCGCCACAGATCATTCCTTACACCATCACCGTTGCTGGAAACCTGATGTGCATAACTCTGGTATCATCTGAGGAACTCCACATAACAACCAGTCATTTCGTCAGTTCACTGTATGGACATGATCGAAATTTTTCTCATCAGAGAAAAAAACAGAGCATGCCATGTTCTTCTTGGTTCCTCATCTTGTTGTGTAACCGCTTTGCACGAAACAGGCGAGTTTTCTGTGTTCTCGCAAAGAAGTGACCTCTCCTCATCGCAAATGACTTGTAGTACAGATCCTCCTGCACCACACGTCTGATTGTGTCCTAAAATTCTGGAGATCAATCGCGATGGTCGTCACGAAATTTCGGGTGTTGTGAACAATGTCTTGCACGTGCTGTATGACCTCTGATGTTCTGATAGTGTCCGAAGGTTAAGCATGCCGTTTTCGTTTCGATACAGGAACCACGTTCCTCTTCCAAGCTTCCAACTCGTTTCGCACTTAGTACAGGAATAATTCGTTAACTTTCCAAAACGTGGCAATCTCTTGATCACCGTGTTTGCACAGACAACAACAGTCTGAGAGCTCTTCATCTGATTCGTCAAGCTATATTCGACCATGATGCACTTGGAACGATAAAGCATATACATTAGTTACACAAGCGAGTTATGAAGTACAATTGTCATGTCCTCCAATATGCTACGCACCCTGTATGTGTTTGTTTGAACGCTATACACTTTCACATTCCTTGACGGATTTGAACAAATTTGGCACACATGTTCCTTAAGACGTCGAAGATTACAGCATTAATAGGTTGTCATAATTCCCCGAAGGGAGTGAAACTCGGAAACCGTTTGAGCTAGAAACATGATATTCGGCATGAAAATTCTTCGTTTCAATACATTGTTAACAGCTATCTTAGTTTTTCAATTCAACACTCCTCGACGGTGGGGCGAAAACCTCTTAAGGAGAGGAATATGAGAACTCCGAAACTGTCAAACTTAGAAACTTTAAATTTGGCAAGCGTGTTTCTTAGGACAAAGAACAATTAATAACAACATTAAATGTCCCCACCCCCACCCCCATAGGGGATGAAATTTTAGGTCGAAGTAGTACAACTGTTCAGTGCTGCAAACATATTTTATCAACCCACCACCACCACCAAGCGGGCCAATCAGCTAGTCATGCCATAAAATTTAAAATTACAACATCAAATCTACTTTTAAAACGTATTCAGCAGATAAGACATGCATTATTGTACAGCCAGTTTAATAGTTTGAATTGTATACCAAAAATAATTTATCACCAAACCCCATTTACTAACAAAGCGATGTTCATATGTCGCAATACATAACTTTATGTATTATGAAGAAATAATGAATAACAGATAACTGTGCAAGAATAAACTGTAACATGATTATGAAATATCCTACATAAAACAAGGATGACACAGTGACTATCTTATAACATCTTGGTTATCAGTACATAAAATTAGCTGCAATATAAAAGCTAAAATACCAACTCATTAGAAGCTCCTTAATTACCTTACAAAAAATAAAACTATCGAATTAGTTTTGCTATGCTGGTGAGAAGAGGAGCTTCTTTATCCGGATAGTTATGCAATCCTCATAACACCAATAAAAATAAACAAAGCAAAAGTATGTTAGCCTGCTAACAATCTGTCAACTTCTTCCTACTTATATAAATAGAAATTACAATTACTAATTGGACCAGCATGGAAATATGCAATTCCTATATCTGCACACAGTTCTGTGGAAATTACAATGCTGTGAACAATTACAAATTTGTTACAAAGTAGTTCACAATACAATAACGATACGCAATAAAGGTCACCACTTAAAAATGTATGTCACCCAAGCGAGCGAAGAATGCTTTACAATAAACTATCTCGAAGGAAACAAAGAATTCCATCGCGCAATGAAAAAAAATTAAACTAAGTTATTTTTCGTAAACGACCTCCCCCCTTCTAGTTTGCGGTCCACATGTTGAGCTGGGCATCTATCAAATACCAGTACGACTCCTAGGCAAATAGGCCTACCTTTATCTCTAATCAACTTCCTTTATTTCACAAACTAATGATATGAAATGAAAGAAATCTATGGAAATACAACACAATTTGTAAAGCAATTTTTCGTAAGTAGATAACTGAAAATAACGTAACTTGAATTGAACCTAACCTATTCTTTCAATATAGATATCAGATGCCAGAACCAAGAGGTAAGATGATTTCAAAAATTAACCAGGATACGTTATAGTGATTCAGTGGACCAGTGCCCTTACCCAAAATAATTTACAAGGTAATGTTATATTGCACTCTATACAGAAAACTAATCATACTATTATTAGATTTAATAAGATAATCAAACATATTGATCACCATAGCTGTTAATCTTGGACTCCGTTGATAAATCGTGAAACTAACAAAACAGGAACATCCTTGGACTGGTAGTTTACTAATAATTCATCACCATTAAATGTAGTACAAGGATAAAACACGGTATATCACCGCAACTGGAGAATCCTAGTCATTCTGGAATTAAAACTGCATTAGAGAGAGAACCTCTCTCCTCGCTATCGTCCTTTAACACACGCGGTTCGCATCTCTATCTAGCAACCAAACAAACGTTCTAAACATTTGCAAAACAAACTTCCGCACGGAAACTAGATCGAGCAAAGAGTCGGATTTAAACGTTCGTCAACTTTTACAGCCTAGATCTAAAACCGCAAACAAAACATAAATTAATTAATTGAAATTAAAAATAAAAGGATTACGATATAAACTAAGATAGGAGGGAAAACTGACCATTTTACAAAATGCTAGTCACTAAACGGAAAACTAATCATCGTCCATTAACAAGGAATATCCTACCCCACTATTGGGAAAGAAAGATTATCACAATAGGAAAATTTTAAGGAACAAACCAAGCAATCAAAGTTTTTATAATAAAGAGTGTTAACTCATTACAAAAAGAAACGTTTTACTGGACTGAACGAATATGACACTATTATGTAACAGCTGGATTAGCTTCTACAAGCTATTGCACTACCTAACAATATTCTATGTCAGTGTTTCTTCTAGACGTCTTATCTTCTGAGAAATTGCATCTTTCTCAATTTGAAACTTTATTTGTAAGATCTTGACCACCATAGATCTTGAACAGAATCTATATGTAGACTTTACTATAAATATTTACATCACGGAATTTATGAGACCAATTTTCATTTTAATGATATTCTGGAATCAACTCCCTGCTCTACATAAAATTAGCATAAAGCAGAATCATTTACGGTTTGCATTGTTGAAAGGGGGCGGTAAAATTTCTTCTGACTTTTAATACCATTTCATTAATTTTCCTCGAATTTAGACTGCTTTTTGAGTCGCTTGCTGGCCAAAATTAAATTCCCCCCTTCCTTTTTTTTCCAGGGTGACAATTCTGGTATGCTAGTCGTCAGAACCTGCGAGTAGTTTCCTTCTATTGTTTGGCTTCAAATAACAAACTGCTTATAAAGTAGCCTAACCCGAGGCATGAAAGACATAAAAAATTACCATGGTTTTTTGGTTCATTGGCTTTTCGTCGTTGACCACACGGAGAGTGCAAATCTTGAGGGACGTCTCGAGAGTGAACAGGGACGCAGTGATAACCATTCAGTGGGCTGTTGATATTCATTTCACTTTTTTAAAATTTTGCAGCCAATCCAACAAGCAAGGGTGTTCAAACACCAAACGTTCCCGTTTTAACGGAATTGTCCCTTTTTTTCGTTATATGGCCCGGTAAATTGTTAACGGGACGTCAAATGTCTCGTTTTAGGCTTCAGTATCAAGTGCTGGAAAGTCTTATACAAGTGCTCTGTTCGTCTGTCTGACAACTTGCAACTTAGAAACTACGAGAGCTAGGAAGGTGGTCGAGGTGTCGTAGGAAAGGTCTCGTCGAGACGAGCTCAAACCTGCATATATCATTCACATTGCTGGGGCGGTGCCAGAGATATGGGATAATTTACAACTCAGGAACTACTAAGGCTATGAATGTTTTTGATGTGTCATTGCAACGGTCTTGGTGAGACTAGTTCAAACCGGTATAGAGAATCCAGATCATAGGGGTGGGGGCCTAGTAAGGTGGTTGAGGTCGTTGAAAAGGTATCGCTGCTGCCGCCTCATTTGTTTACTACTAGAAATTAACCGATTTTGTTCACTTAATGTTTTAAATGTTGTTTTGATACCAACTGATTCTGTTTTGGTAACTTCCAACAATTACCTGATATTAGATAAGCAAAATCCAATCACGCGATCATCTCTGCTTTTTGCTTTCTTTTGCAATTTACTTGGTTACCACCAAGGAGCAGGTACCACCACAGTTGTTATTTGTGCTGTGAACAAACACAACAACGAATCGGAGACAATCGGCCCCTTTGCCAGCTAGGAGCACTGTGATCACTTTCCTACTTTCTCTTCTGTGTTCATTTAGTTTCACATTGAAGAAGTCAATAGTTATAACTTGATTAAAACATTTCCTAGCAGTTGTTGGTAGTTAAAACATTGTTGTTCCGTTCACAATTCTTTGTAATTTACGTGTCATTTTTGTCCCGTTTTGTACGTGTAAGTTCATGAAACGTCTTTTTTTTTTTTTCATAAATATGGTCACCCTATCTTATTGTTTGTTATTTACAACATAGTGGGATACTGTGTGGCAATCAAGAAAACAAAATGCAAACTGGAACAGGCATTGAGATGGATATTACGTCGCTGGCAAGAATTACGATCTTCGGGACGGGCGTAAGCCATAGTGATGTTACCGCCCACAAAATTCATTTTATCTTGTCTTATCTTATCTTAAATGCGATCTTGAGAGACATAAAAGAAGCCTAATGGATAACATACTCTCTCCGCACCTTATTTCCCTCCCAATCTGACACTGGATTTCTGCCGGTAAACGCTTCGTGTCGCAACATTCACGTAAAACTCGATACTTACTTTTTTTTTAGTCTGTGGATATCTATCATTCCGTATACGTTATAATCAATTTTGGTCTAACCTACTCTCTCTAATAGGTCTGCAAGGGTAGGTTATGAATAAACCATATGAGCAAACAAGTAAAAAGCAAAAACGAAACTATCTTTACAAACATGCTGCAAAAATCTGCTTTTTTCTTATATATATTTTTTTCAAGACACAAATTTCCACGACGACACATGTTTCAAGTCATTTTTCTAGTCAAGTGTTGACTGAGTATGTCGTGAACGACTGTTGTGATGTTCTGCAGACTTTCGGGAAATTTGGACTGTTGCTGTAGACTTTGTCCTTTAGTTAGCCTCACAGAGAAATCGAGTGAGTGGAGTCAAGTCTGGTGAACGAGGTGGCCCCAAATTTGTAGATATCATCTGCTCTTCGAAGAACCTAGGTATTGTCATTATTCAGTTCGACGTATGCGAAGTAGCGCTGTCTTGTTGAATCCAAACTTGTTCCACATAAGTTCAGGAGACTGAATATCCTCTAGAAAATCTGGTGTTAACAAGCACGATCGGCCGCTCCAAAGCTTTTCGTGTATACGAAACATTTCCACTAAAACATAAATTATTGATTTTCGTGGTGCACGAACATCGGGGAAACCTCTAATTACAGATTTTGATGCAATATTTGCAAGACTTCACAGCGAAATAGGCTTCTAACAGAGCAACCATTTATTCTCACGTGAGACGCATGGCGCACTGACTGTCAATTATAACCACCTCTTGTTCACTGTGTTTGCTGTCCCACGCCGTAATACGCATGTGCGTTCCACGAAAGGTGAAACACATCTACTCTTACAAATATTCTCTATTGATATCGTACATAGTATTTAAAATAGTTGTTCGGAGAATTCTGAATCGCACTGTATATGCCCATTTAGTTTTAGATTACATAGACCATTACTATATATATCGTCACCTTGCAGACAGCAGGTACTATGTCCAGTTTTTGGTAAAATGGAGTTAACAATGCAGTC